>DWFT01000257.1:0-12885 GCA_018246795.1 Microceris patrobas patrobas
ATAGTTCCAGGTGGTATGACTCCGGAAAAAGGGAAACAAAATCGGGAAGGTTTTATGGTGTTTGGTTCTTATGATTGGTACTACTGAATATTTTAATGCTTGAGGTCAGTTATACGTAAAGTTAACTGTACGCACAGGTACACGGCGGGGAACTGGTTTTAACTGTTGCCTTTTTTTGTCGTAAAATTCTTGTTTATGTTTTATCTTTTGGAAAACTGTCTTATACGGCACCCGATGTTAAAATTTGGTCACTGTTGCTTATGGATCTTCGTTCTTACGTTTGTGGACTAAGTTGGAATTCCTCTGGTCTCATATGCCTTATCAAGCCTCCACTCCTTGACATTGGAATTCAACAATGCCAGCTAAGTAGTCGCTGTTAAGGAACAAACATGGATTTAATTAATTAAATATTTTAGTCGAATTTATTTAATTATAAATCGTACTATTATACGTACATTGCTTCTGGTATTAAAAATGTTGGAACAGTTTTCAGTAATTACGCAAAATTGTAGAATGATAATAACAGGCGAGTGTTTGTAGGTTTCTGAACTGATTATTTTTTAATTTGTCATCAAATATTTAAAAAAAAAATATATGGTCAGTTTGGTGAATAGGGAGATAAAAGTTAACATAGACTCTCCAGAACGCCGGTTTCCACTAAGGTTTCCAGTTTGTCCAATATGCATTGAATGCGGTTCTCAAAATGCACGTTGTTTATAACGATTATATTTTAATACATTTTCCTTTAATACCATAATTGTTTTATGATTGTCACATGAATCTATGAATATTTTGACATGTTGTCGAACATTGTGTAATGGTAATTTATTAGTATAACATTCATTTGCTTACGATATAAATAGGCACTTACCAGAAAGTCGGTCGATACCCGGATTCACGCTATTCACAAATTAAATTGTCTAAGTATGTCAGTGTACGAAAGAGAATAACTTATACCCTTGAAAGTATGTGCAAGGGAGATACAAAATGGCTTGACATTAATTTGATTGGTTACTTTTTAAAAAAAACAGGTAAGTTAAGGTAAGGTTTGTATAATATGCTCATTGATGCCAATCGCCACCTGGTGGCGCTGCAGAATAGCAAATTCTGCCCCGTTCAACCGATTGTCATGAAAATCAGTATGACCATGTATTATATTCGACATTATTATATGAAACGAATATAATTTATTTTATTATTTATTTAAAGAATAAATAAATAATATATTGAAATATTTATATAATATGGTTAACCCTATGTTAAAGCTTTTCAGTTTGAGATAATACGCGTCTCCAGTAGTAGAACGAACTAAGGATTGTTGCTGATAATGTACTTGTAATAGACGTATCTACAAACAATTACCGTTTGAAAGTTTCAATATTATTAATATATTATTCTACCTATACATTTTCAGTAATAATTCCACGTGAATCATTTGAATCCCCACAGGAGTCTTAAGGGGTTTTCGGTACAATTTTGTTTCCAACGATGATTTTATTTTCAGTGAATATTCTCAAAAGGTTTCTGAAGTAGATGTAAAACAACAATAGGCCAATAACGGCGTGAGTGCAGCATGACGCAAGTATCGCATCGCACCGCAGACAGTCACGAGTGCGATAATGAAAAGACCGTAAAACTAAACGGCAGTTAGGATCACGTAAAGCGATTTACGAGCTCGGCCCCAAGTGTGGGCAGTGCGCCGCCTCGTGCTGGAGTACCGCTCCGGCGGCCTAATGGGGCGAACGGCCGTTTTGTAAGCTGTAGGCTTATAACAACAGTTACGTGTTTACGAGTGTTCCCAGTAATGTCGTGATCATTGAAGGTTTATGAAAATGGATGTTTTTATATTAATCATGTAGCAAGAAGACAGGCCATTTCTCGGCTGATGTTTAGCTTCGTCTGTAGGAGGTATTCTCTGGTGCTCTGCCCTCTTACATTACTTTCATCTTTTGTTTTCAATAACAGCGTAAGCAGAGATCCAAGTCTCACAGGGAATGCCTTCAGATTAGTCTCGTGGCTTCTCTAGTTAAGGCGCAAAAACGATTGTATCGTATTAACAGTCTATCTTTTTTTGTAAGCACTTTATATTTATATATAAAAATTACGTGTCACGTTGTTTGTCTGCGATGAACTCCTAAACTATTGAACTGATTTTTATCAAATTTTGCACATTATGTGCAGTTTGATCCAACTTCAAGGATAGGATAGTTTATATCTCAACTGATAGTCACAACATTTTTTTATCTGAACAGAGTTAATTATCTGATACTTCTGTAAGATTGTAATAGACGGCGGTATAAAGTAATTAGTCGACTGGATTGAGTATGTGTCCAATAGATGGCGTTATGCTAAAAGTACAAACGTTTCATATAAGCTACAATTTATTTCATGTCATTGTCAGCTACAATTATTTTATGTCATGTCCAGTGTTACTGAGGATAAAGCATAAGTTACATTTATATTATGGTAAACTTAAATCTTTATATATAAAAATCTAGGGTCAACGATTGTTTCCGGGCTAATCTGCGAAACTACTGGCCCGTTTTTAGTCAAATTTTTCACAGATATGTAACTTTGTCCAACTTAAAATATAGGCTATATTTTAATTCGATTAATGAACGCGATTTTTTTATATATCAAATCATAATATTGAGTAGTTATATACGTTTCCAACAGATGGCGAAGTTAACTAGTCTGTTGATAACACACCTACTAAATTTAGATAACAAAATAGATAGTGCTGTGTTTCGATTTCTAACCATGATTTATTTTACACCTGTTCAGTTAATTACGTGTATTTAGACGTGTTATACGTGTATATGTACGTTATAGAAGCGTAAGTAATTATGGAATCACAAAATTAAAAAGTTTCATTTTTAATTTAAATTAACATATTTACTGTAAACTGCTTTTCCGGGTAGGACGACGTTTGCCGCGTCCGCTAGTATTCTTATATATCTGAATTTATCTTGATTTTATGCTTTAAATTTTATTCTATTTTCTGAACAATCATTGTAACACAGGTATATAAATATTAATTAAACGTAAACGTAACATTACGCCTGCAATCCCCGAAGATGTAGGCAGAGGAGTGCTGTACACTCCCACGTTTCACCAGTCACGTTTGCGTCCCATGGAATAGGTGTGAGCCCTTTGCCATACCAAGAACAGATTTAAACTGTGATTCACTGCTACAAATTCTAAATTAGAAAAATCTAATAGTATCCGACCCGGGATTTCAACCCCGGAACTGCCGGTCGGCAGTCGCGCTTGCAACCACTCGACAAACGAGGAAGACATATTAACTACTTTTTATAAATTTCCGTGAATTAAATAAAAAAAGGTTAAACGATTTTTATACATTTTGTTAAGCCATAATACATTGTACATTTACTTTGCATTGGTAAGAATTTGTATATAACTGACAGTATATACAAGAGATGTCTTCACAAATTAACCACAGTTTAAACGTAACATCACGCCTGTAATCCCAGAAGGGTTAGTCAGAGGAGTGTAGAGTTAGCCACAGTTTAAAAGACATGAATCACACATCATTGAACAAACTGTGTTTACTTGTCGCCAGCAATTATGAATAAATAAAATAAGAAAATGGATACTACAGCTTAGAAAACAAGGTGTAATGTGATTTTCAGTGGGGTGCAATGATAATGGATAAAAAATTTTGGGAGGAGAATACTGGCACCAGTGAAGGACTGGGTACAAGGCCACTGGTTAGTGGACCCCTTATCACCAGCACCAGAATGACGATGGCGCCTTACTTCTATTCTTTATTCTATCTATCTATTTAATATTCTTCTATTTTTGTATAAGTAACAAAAAGTATTTTACATGCTACCTCTTTCTTAAAAGGTGCTTACCCACCGGATTTGTCGCTGATTGTATCTGCACGAAAGGGTGGTGAGGACTACATCTTTGCTCTGCTCACCGGCTACTGCGAGCCACCAGCTGGTATCATCTTGCGCGAGGGACAAAACTACAATCCCTACTTCCCAGGAGGTGCCATCTCCATGGCCCAAGTACTGTTCGATGAGGTATGTAAATAAAGTTCAGACTTCAATCTTAAGTTAGGACTATTGACAACTGTCATATCAAGGTCATGAATAATGTAAAAGATATGATAATATACATACATCTCAGTATAGTATAAAATAAAAGATACAAGAATATATCAAAAGTAAAATGTAAATTTGAATCTGACATGTTTCTTTAATTATTACATAATACTGCACAATGATATTGCAAGGGTTCAGTTCCCTCTGCAGTTCTTATGTAACAGACCATTTCTCTCTGGAACACTGCCAATGCTCTAATACACAAGAAGAAACATGTCTCATACTATGCATATTATATAAGTATGTTATATGAAATATTACATGGTATGTTAGTGTGACATAATCCTATAATTATGTCATTGACATCTAATTGCTCTCTAGTGATAGATCACAGAATTGTATCTGGTCCAGTGATACAGTGAAAATATCATTATTGATGGTGTATCAACAATGATTTTTATTGTTCCATTGTTATATATGGGTCTCCACTCAGATTGGCATTGCTTAAGGTCATAATCTGACACACTGGCCAAATGTGGGTTAGCAGACCACACACCACACACCTTTGAAAATCTTTTATGGATAACTTTAATAAATTGTAGAAGTATCTTCATAATGTCTCCCTTCACATAGAAGAATTGATATTTAAACACAATCATCATCATCATCATCAGCCTCTAGATGTCGACTGCTGGACATAGGCCTCCCCTAATTGGTGCCACTCCTTCCGGTCCTGGGCCTTCCGAATCCAGCAGTTTCCCACTGTCTTCTTCAGGTCATCAAACGAAGAAATAAATAGATGAAGTAATATTTAAACTTAAAACTCAGTTTTTTTTGTAAAAAGTTGCATGTCAATAATTCAATGAGCCCAGGATCTCCGGAATGTAAGAATAATTTTATTAATAACCTGTACGCCATCAATCCCATAAATGTCAAAAATTGATATAATAAATCTACATACAATTGACTAATTCCAGGCGGCGGAGTACAATGACGGTACACCCAACAGCGCGTCACAGCTGGCCAAGGACGTCGCCACATTCCTGCGCTGGTGTGCAGAGCCCGAGCTGGATCAAAGGCGACAGATGGCCATCAAAGCCTTCGGTATGCTCTCCATCCTGGCCGTCACCATCTACTACTTCAAGCGGCACAAGTGGTCCAACGTCAAGTCGAGAAAGATAGCCTACAAGCCCATCACTAAGAAATAATCTACATCAGTAGCATAAACATGTTTTAGACAATTTTTTTTCAATAAGCACAGTTACATGTGATTTGTTTATAATTAAAATAATTTATTTCATACTTCTGATACATTTTCTTTCATATGTCGTAATCATGTTGTGCATTGTCGGCTTGTTACCATATTTTTCTGCTAATGCGGGGTAGGAGTGTGTTCGGGGCGCAATATTATATTTGTTTTAATGTATATTATAAATGTCAATACATATAAGCATTTCGCCTCGTATGATTGTGGCACAGACAAATTAATTTAATATTAGGTAGTAACTAAATGGAAACTGTGCTTGTGATGTTAAAAGTTTCATTGGACTCGATGTACAGTTCAATAAATGAGTTATCAAAAATTGACCCAATTGTCGTTTCTATTTTATTGAAATTCATACTATTGCAGTATTACGTCTTATACATGACGAAATAAACTGTTTAGTCGTTTTGTGAGTTTGCTGTATCAATATGTATCCTAACAACGTGAAGACATGGATATCATAACCACTTTAGATAATTATAAAATGACTGATAACTCATATGTACACATTTCTAAATAATCTTATAATGAAAGATGATTTGATTGATAAAACATACATACTTTACATTCATTTCGTGTAGGAATCTGTACATGAAAATTACATTAAATTTTTTTTACGTAGATATTAAATATAACTGAAGTCTTGGGGTCATGTATGCATTTAGACACTGAAATTGAGAATTGAATAAGATTGCTTTATTTCGAGGCGGAACATTCGCCTTCGGGTTCTCGTCGCTCGAACGCCTGCGCGTGGCACCACTGCAATATAATATTGTACAATATAAATTGACGCGGGTAACACGTGATTCCTGTGTACATGTGCGTCTATTTATTTGGGATGAATCGCTTTAGTTGCAAATCCAGGATTTGTATTTAGCATTTGACCTTAAAGAGGGTAGTTGACTTTATTAAGGTACCTACACACTAAAAGCCTAATAAATAAAGTATCAACAACATTTTTTGGTCATTTATAACATTGCCATTTCAAAAATAATTGACAGAACCTGAGGTCGAAGTCTAATTCGAAACCCGAGGCCTGCATGTCTTTAATTTAATGACATTGAGCAATAAATCTCAGGAATATTTCACACGTCAATGTAAAGTAAAGATCGGTACGCTTTGCTACTACGTGCCGTGTAATTATTGTAGGTGCTGTACCGCCATGGATGTCTACCAATGGCTCCAAGATTTATTCGCAAAAGTAACCCTGACCCCGATAGAAAATGACAGTTCTGATAATTTTATATATCTGATAAAACAAATTATACCAATTGGCTTATATTGTACTTCTTTATTAAAAAGAATAAATCGTATTCATATTTCTTATGTAGCTTACAAGGTTCCAAAACGAGTAACATGTTGTGCGATATTAATTACAGTAAATATACACAGAAACAAGATCTACTAACAACTAGCTTTTACCTGTGACTTCGTTGCGTGGAATAGTTCCTTATAGCAGCATTTTGAATTTTTTAGTATACTTAATTTACATTTCGCCACTGCCCGCAACAATAAGCAGACTGCAGAGGTATAGTAAACATAAGCACATTTGTTTGGTCTTTCATGTCAGCGCTGGCTCGCGGAGGTAATATTTTATTGGTGGCGTCTAATGATATTAATACATGAAGAAAAACTTTGTACCCATTTTTACGAAAATTGAAAACATTCACAATTTAAAGAAAACATTACACCCCCCACCAGACATTTGATACACACACGCAAATATGTTTTCTTTTGTTTTAGGTTTGTGGTCAAATTGAGAACAGATTAATATTTTTGTCTCGCTAAAATGTACGTGTAATATATATTATGTGTATATATACAATCACCTTAAATTGAATTAAATAAACCATTTATTATTTATATTCTCATTGTCAATGTAAGATAAGAGCCTGATGTTGTCATTACGTAGCATAGAGGAATGATATATTTAACCGTACTCTTTGATATTAGAACGACAACGCTCAAACTGTTTTCTAGGATTTACGATCGAATTTAGATTACTACTGGGCCCCTAGTCATTTTAAATCTTTAGTAACTTCTAAAGTATTTATTTGATTCACATAGTGTAACCGACAATTTTGATCTAAATTAAATGGTTATGCTATGAACACATTTATTTAGTTAAGGATTATTACTGAACAGAAGAAAACCGCCTCAAAAATAACGTAATATTTTTAATTACAGTTTTGAACACAAAAGTTTTTATTGTGAGTTAAACAAGAGTTAGAGACATGGTATCGCTAACTTTTTTGTAGTATTTTTAAATACTCTACAAACCTCTGCTAGTATTGGCGGCGCACGCAAGTAAAGCTCCCAGCAGGCGAGATTTATTGCAACCGCGTGACCTCTTTAAGACTAATCGTTATATTTTAGTCAATTTATATAAGACCTTAATGCACCATTAATCACAAACTTTCTCAAGAATTGCACTATCTTTTTGTTAAAACCGTATAAAAATCTGTTCAGTAGATTTTGAGAAAGTTGATCACATACAAACAGACAGCTTTTGGGGACTGTTTTATTATATGTATAGAAGTTGCCGTGAAAAACCAAAGAGGAGTATTTTTACATAATTTGCTGCAGGTATCGTGCAATTAAAGCTTGGTAATATCTTCAGTTTTTAAAAAATACAACTGTCAATTTCAACGCGACAGTGACATTGGCTGTCAATCAAGTTAATCAATGAAACTATAGCAATACGTAATTAACTGTAAAACTTATTTTGTTTTAATTTAAATGTTTATCCTATGAATACAAAGCAAAGTCTAATAAATTATGAATGCTATTGTTGGATTGTGCCATTTCTGTGAAGCGCATGGTCCACGACCACTTTTCTGTACATTTACAACTGATTCAGAAAGTCACACAAGAGAGTCCTCCAAATGTTCAGTGCAATGCAGTGGATGTACTTCTCTTGGCTCAGAGACAGTTCTGATGTCACGTGATGACGACGGCACGATATTCTGCAGCAGAGAATCCGTCCCGAACGCGGATGTAACAGCCTTTTTAAGACAAGCAGCTTTACGAAGTATTACTTGTGAAGTATGTTCTTATACACATTGTTAGTCTTATTTTTTTTTCATTTGTCACTTCACAAACATATCTTATTTATTATATTGAGAAATTAAGAGTATACAAATTGTTTGACTCTAATAAGAATATGTTGAATGTCACAACTGGTTTATGATTATGCCGAAATTATCTATGCGTCTAGCGTAGATTGAGCTTCCCTAAACTCCTGTGAATGAACTAATTAAACTAATACTAGTAAGCACACTCAGGTAATTGAAATTGTGATAAACACTTAATTATATGACCCCATTATGTCTAAAATGAAATATTATGTGTTATCTGCAACACCAATACTATTAAAGCATAATTGCATTGACAATACAACCTTAAAGTCAATATGTATGTCACAGATTGTGCTAATTCTCATTATTAAAATTGTAGGTGAGTTGGAGCAAAGAAGGTGGTGTGGTATACTTCAGTGATACACAAGGACATGTACTGAGTCTCATATTCCAGTTGAAGGATACCAGAGCAAGAGGATTGAAGAGAGTCTTCTCGATTGTAGTGTTAATGAAAGACAAAATGCTGCTACTTAATATTACACCAGTATTGTCAGAGCACATGCAGGTATAATCAATATTCATGAAAATGTTGCCTCATCTTCTGTTTTTATACATCATAATTAATCTGAAATTCAGCTCCAGTTCCAGAATGGTCAGAGAAGTATGTGTAGTCATGTAGTCCCATAAAACATGCCTGAATGATTGTAAGTTAAAAATACTCAAATATTAATAATCTCACATGTTGAACTTAGTAGCATTTAATTTGATAATAATTTAATTATAGTTATTACTCTGACATTTTATATAACTTATTTGTTTAGTATTATTATATCATAATTACAACAGGTTCCTTAAGGGTCATCCAGAGTGGACTTATCTGTTTACACTTTCCAATACATTATCTGTGCAAACTATAGATTTTTAACCCTTACCACCCCTTTATCAAGTGTGTATCAACATTATATTTCTTACACCAACTCTGATGTCGCGTCATTAGACAATTAGACATCATAGTAATGCAATTTTTGGAAATAATTAAAGTTATCAAATGTATTTTTTTTTCTTTTAAACACTATTCCGAATACACAAAATACATATATTTCATGAAGTATCACCATTTAGGTAATTTTTAAAATCATATTATTTTTCACCTTGTAAATGCACTACATAGTTATTTGGTTGTGATGTATGTCAGTACCTGCATTGCAATAGGATGGGGCGAGGGATTTCTCCCAACAATACCAATATAAACAAAGGACTTGTATATTCACTAATTTGTTTTTAGTAGTAAATGCTTTGTGCCCTTGAAAGCATGTGTTCTTCAATCTTGAAAAAAATACTTTGTAATTTGCTGAAAATAGTTTTATATTTTTATCTTCTTAATTATTAATAGTAATAAAAATTACATATTTTACAAATTTTTGTTATGCTTTTTATTGAGACCACTTTTTATGTCTTTTTGTAAATTCATTAAGGAGTTAGCAATAGGTAATTAAAGAAATATTAGGAGTTCAAAAGGTTAAGTCTATTTTCAATTACAGAAAATTGCGAAAGAATTACAAGACCTGGCAGAACTGGTATATGATAAAGAGCAAAGTATATGTTCTCAAAGAGCTCTTAGACTGAGGACTGGAAGAAATGATTTTGGTCAATCAAGATCACTTACTCAATTGACAGGTGTGTCTGCAATCATTAATATATTGTACTATTCTGCAAGTTGAACATAGTATATAAGCTAAAGAGCTTTATAAGCTATATAAAGATATATTTTGGAATCTATGAGTTTAAACATCAAAATATTATACAATGATATATATTAGTAAATATATAGGTCAGTAACATTCATTATCATCATCATCATCATTATCATCAGCTCACTCCCCTCCACTGCTGGACATAGGCCTCTCCTATGGCATGCCACTGTGCTCGATCTTCAGATTTTCACATCCAACCACTGCCAGCCATTTCACATATATTGTCACTCCACCTTGTTGGAGTGTCCTATGCAACATTTGCCAAGCTGCAGTCTTCACTCCAGACCATTGTAATAATTATAATTATGTCAATCGAAATCAAATACTACCACTGGAGTTTCAGGAAAGTTTCAATGAATGCTGCTGCTATATTGTGGTCCATTAATTTATTGATTAAATTTCTGTTTATTGAGTTTACATATTAGTTATTTGTCATTACTTCAGTATACTTTTATATTGGTTATACTTGCATGTCTCTATACAAGATGTGTATTTTTATCCATTTTATAGGTGATGAAAATGTATACAAAAGACTCCACTCCCACTTTACCTTGATGCTGAAGACTGGTGCTCTGACTTTCACGGAAACACTGTACACAAGCCAAGATATGCTCAACAAGCTGCAACATCACACAACGAAGCGAAGTATCTTTGATGACAAGGCCTGCACAATTAGTGATGACGATGGAGCTATGCCTCTCAGGGCTTTGGAAAACTTGCTAAGCAAGCAAGTGTTTAGGATTTTGCTTTACTGTGCACTAGTTGGTATAAAAGTAAGTCTAGATTATTCAAAAGATTTTTACTATATACTACAATTTTCAATGTGTGTTTCTAGGCAAAAGTAAGGTGTTTAAAATTCTTATGCAATAAAAGTCCATAATTCGCGGGTAAAAATCTCTTATTCGCGGATGACATCGGTAAACACAAATTCGGTGTCTTCTATTAACGCACCGTTTTAGTAACGGCCGGTAATAACTCTTGGAAATGATCAAGAATCCATGCAAATTCAATATCAATAAATTCACTATATTTAACATACATATTGTTTTTTTGGAATGTTGTAATGTATCCCCTATGATTCTATACTAATTACCTATCCATATTCGCGGCATATTTATGGAACGTATCAACCGCGAATGAGCTTTTACTGTATAGCCTAATTTTAGTCTTCTATCACCTTTGAAATAATAAGGATATTTTGATTTTAGATAATAGTAAAATCATCTCACGTCAATCCTGAAAAAATAGTAAAAAGCTTAAGTACATTGCTGCCGGATGCAAACTATTATAACATAGCAGCTATCCAAGCAACTAAGGATGATGTCCAGGTGTCTCCCTCATCCAATGTTTGCATACTGGAAGAAACGGAAAACAGCAATTTTCACTGCCAGTGGTGTAGTGTTGTGCCCATTAAATGTAAGTAGCAAAATATTTATACAATTTAATGTAACATCCACATAGACTGCTATTGAATGGGGTTACTGTAGAGATAAACATAGTTTATATTATAATAAAGAAAATTAAAAACTTACTTTTATATGAAAAGAATATAAGATGAGCAGGCAATGGTGCCTTGTGATTACCACCATTCATAGGTATAATATATATTGTGCAGTTTTACTGGTTATTACTATAATTGATTGCACTTGCATAAAAAATTTAGTTGTGAATTATTTAAAAGTATTTTTTTGGAAAAATTTTAGATTAGATGACAGGCCAAGATAGGCTTTGGCGATGAAAACAACCTTGTAGAGTTAACTTTTTGTCCTAAGTTGAGCTTGTTGATTTTGTATTAAGTAAATCCTATCATGGATCCAGTTGCAACCAGGAAATATATAGTCACATACTTTATATTTACAGGTCCTACATTGATGATTAGGATAGAAAATGCTATGGAGAACTCAAAATTCAATGACACAGTCCTAAGCCAACATCTTCTGTCACTACAATTGGAATGGCTGGGGTATGTGATATTATTATAATTTCATCTGTACTGCATATAGATGTTACTATATGTATATGATTTCATCTTTAATAGGTGCAGTGTTAACTAGATATGTGAATGTGTTCCCACAAATCTATGTGGACCTAGCATAATGGAGTGTGCTCCAGACTGCTCATTTGCAGGCTAACAGTATTGTGATATCTAAGCATATAAAGTTCTATATTCCCTATCATACTAATAAATGATGTATTTCTCACATAGGATGGCGAAAACTTTGAAATCTTCTGTGCAGGCATCTGGACATGCATCTGATTCAGTTATAAAATTAAAACAAATATTGGGTATAACTCAACAAGATGAACTACTTATAAAGTATTGGATGAACAACTTCTGTGATTAATTTATAGAATATCTGTGATACAAAACAATAGTTTATTTAATAAAAGATTGTTTATTTATTGACTAAGACATATCTTTTTTTTGTGTAGTCAGTGTGAGTTAGTTGAATCATGAATTGTGTTATGTAATTTCCATTAAAGGAAGAACTGAAGGGTAATAATGATGATGTAATAATGACTTACAGGTGTATCAATCATTAGTCCAAAATTAATTCAACCCTGGATTTAATTATTTGTGTTAGGCTTGATTTTCATCAAATGAAAGTCCAAAGTAGATAGTACCCCTTATATTAAAGTTTAAACGTTGGAGCGACGGCTTGGCCTGGCGCGCTCATGTCCCTTAGTACGCACGTAGGGCTTGGTGTGTGAGCGGG
>DWFT01000258.1:0-12881 GCA_018246795.1 Microceris patrobas patrobas
ATATACGAGCGTTTGCTTTAAATTATAATTTAATCCTATTTTTATCTCCTACATTGCCTACACTCAAATAATTTGTATTTTTAAATGTAGCATTACGATTGTGCTCCATCTGGTATTAGGAAGATGCGGTATAGAATGTAGCACGTCGCAGTAGAATTTGCCTATTTCAATATAAAATGTTGCAGCTACGATTTTGTTAGACTAGACATTGAAAATACTTAAAATTTATATACTGTAAGACTTTTAGACCCGCTTCAGAATTTCGAGATTATTTTGACCGTTTCAAATTTGACAAAATTATTCCACGGGACTTAAACGTAACTGGTGAATCGTGGGAGTGTTCTACACTCCTCTGCCCACACCTTTCCAATTACAGGCGTGATATGATATGTATATATAAATAAATCGATTTCAAGCTAAAACTGATCGATCGTTGCCCTATCCCTTACATACTATGTATGTGGTGTGTCCACCCGAAGAAGAGATACGGTCAATCTTTTCTTCTATAATACAAAAGGGCCATAGGCTAATCGCTGTATGGCGCAGTCTTTCTAATCACGGCTTTATTTCCTAGCCATAAATGGGCAGTAGCGTATATTGTTCTAGAAACTGTCAGAGCAGTAGTGTCTATTGTTCTCGAGACTGTCTAGAACTGTGTTACTTGGGTAACCCACTATAATGAGGCACAAGGGCATATGGGTGTCTTGCAGTGGATCGAGACAAGCTGATGATGTGTTCCATAGTGGATATTGGACCAAATAGGACTAAACTTCCGCCTGAGGAGTTTGATGGACATGTCGTTCTACTTGTAAAGAATATGTTGCATTTGTTTGCACATCAGCAATCTACTTAGAACAACCTCGATATGCATTGACTATTCAAACATAGCTATTCAAACATACTATTCAAACATAGCTGATTTTAACACACACGAGGGCTGTCACGTGTGCTTTTTATCGGACTGTAGCCATACTGCAACATGGCTAACTTTATTTAAAAGAGTGCTGGGAGTTTTCTTCTCCGGCTTTTTTCTCCCGGTCTACTATAGCCTGAGGGGCGCACAAAGCCGAAGTATAAGTACCTATGTAACTAAAACATGACCTTCATTGAGTGTATGCATATATTTGTATGTATCTATTTGTTATTCTTCTGTTCTGAGGAACAGAAGAATAACATGACCTATAAACCGCTATAAACGCCGCCGCCGCCGATATAAAGGCCGCTATAAAGCTTGTCGAAACCTTAAATGTATTTATTTTATAATTAATGTTTATTACAGATATAAACTGTGGTAAAATTCTCCGAATATGATGTATAGTTGTAATTTTTCTCTTATCGTAACCGCACAATGAAATCCGATGGAGAAATGACTACAGGTGACAGGTAATAGTTACATAATTGCGTTAACGTTTGTCAATAACCTCATCATTTGGTGTGGGAAAGTAAACTAAGAATAACGCAAGTCAAAAACAACTATGGTACCACTGATAGCCTAGTATTTAAGATTTCACCGGTCTGGTTACTACAACGTAAACATTGCCTACTTTGGTGTTATTTATTATAATGTTTGACTTAAGTTGTGTGTTTTATTAAAATGTCTACCTACTAAGTATCATCCAGGCAACTAGACATACGTACACAGAATTGTACAACTCACAAATGTCATACAAAGCAACGTCAGGTAGAATGCATAAATGAAAGAAAAAAAAACAATCTAGCCGCCATTTGGAACTCACGAACAAAGGAGTTTCAAACTGTTGCATAGCAGTTCATAGCAGACATGTTCGTAGCAACGGATGTAACGGCTCGTAGCAAGCACTACGTAACAACACGCCTTTGGTGGGCGTGGCAGCCGGTGGGCGTGGCTTAACGTGGAGCTACCAAACATGGACCAGACAGAAAAACAATGATCGAATTTATTTTTAAATTATATAATCCTTTTGGTGTGTTAATAGACATATTAGTGTATAATTACGGTCAGGAGGTGGTTTACTTTTTTTTTAAACAAGCCCACATTATGTTTGTCTCGAAAAGATGAGTTTTACTGACAACACTATCTATTGTTTTTCTCACTGTTTGATTTCAATTATATAGTTATTCTTATGTCGTGTGCAATACAGTATTTGTTTATTTTATTGTTATTCAATATCTCATTAACCGACTTCAAAAAAGGAAGAGGAACTAATTTCCCCTGTAATTTTTTATTTGTTACCTCGGAACACCCTCATTTATGACCCGACCGGGAAAATTATGTTTTGCGAGTGTACACCTTCCGTTAAGTCCCGATTAAATCCGAATAAAAAATATCACCCGTACGGATAAAAATTATGAGTTTCGGTTGCAATGTGAGGCATATCCTATAAGTGCACGATAATTCGTGGACGAAAACGAGAAGTGTTAAGGCCATAGCCTGCCACGCGAAGCAAGTGCGTGTTGGCAAACTTCACATACCTTAGAGACCAATATCATCATCATCATTTAAGGCATTATAGCCGCGGGTTGGATTTGGCCTAGTCCAATAACTCCCTCCAGACCGACTTGTTTCTGGCGAGAGACCATTATAGAGATCTCTAAAGTCTACAGATATCCTTTAGCATTATAGCGAGCAACATCTTTAAGCCCCCGTTTCATATCAAGACACAATATGACCAGCCAATGTCTAAACCGCTAACCTATCACTCCTCTAATGATATTTGTTATTATTATATCGTCATGCCAGGTTCTTCATGAGATAGGCAGAGAAAACCGCATGCCAAATATCTGCACACCGTTATAGACCTGTCGTACTTCGTTGATATCGATCATTTTCCTCATATACTTACGGTTTCAGAGACTACTGACTCCTCAATCACCCAGTATCCGACCTAATTGCTCAAGATAGTGGAGTTCGTCTCTATGTGAAATATGCACAAATTACGTAACTGAGCGACCACACTACGCTCAGATGTATTCTCACCTCGCTGTGCGCCGCAGTGGGCGTGGTGCGCCATCCAATTGGACGAATGTAGAGCAAAAATCAATACTGTAACAATTTTATGAATATACCATGAGTTGCAGACGAGTCGTTTTTTATGCCGCATCTACTAGCTGGGTAGGTATAATGTCTAGGTTTCATGTGGAAATTGTCTCTCTTACACGCGACAGCTTTATTCTTAATAACATTTCGCCTATGTTATTTATATTAGTAACAGAATAGTGGCAGATTAAAGAAAGACTGAATAGACATACAGCGTGAATGTTGATGTCGTGTCTGAAGCTAATAGATCGGGTACTGGCCGATGAGGAGTCAGAAGACAGTATACAAGACAGTTCAGTCTGTATACGAAAGTATGATATGTAATTTTCCGGCTTTAAATAGAGTACATGTATTATTTAAAGTTATTAAATACCTACTAAGGTTGCTAATAATTTGTTCTACAACATTCTACATAAGTCCGTAATCGCTCAACTGTGATTGTGTTAATCTACCTCTTGAACTCGATTACTAAATATTGGGAGAGCCTACGTCTGGCAGGGCAACCGTCTCCAATTGCAATTTGTTTTGAAACGTCTTCATCCAATGAATCATATCGATACAAAATGTCCAATATATAAGTGCAACATATCTGTCTGGTTACACCACTAGGCTCTGCCTCAGTCGGGATTAGGTGACATTGTGTTTATTGTTCCAAAATATTATTTCCTTAGACGTGGACGCTGGCGGTTCGGCTCGTGCACCAATTTAAGATCTGGTGAACGTAGCGTAGGACGCCCTCCAGCTACGTGGAGTGACTCAGTGGCGTGCTAATGGAGAGACCTATGTCTAGCAGTGGACGGGAGTAGGCTGATGATCCAGCCATTATTATTATTGTATTATTGTATTATTGGTGACGCCTTACTCCCCGGTCCCCGCACCCTAGCTCAGACTGGTAATTGTAGAACTCCCGTGTTCTACAATTACCAACATTCTACATGACCAAGTGAGAGAAGGTATGTAGATAGTTCTGTAGCGACGCAACTACAACTGGAGGGTTGAAGAGGATGACGTCACGAATAATGGTCTACAAAATAGAACTGACAACGTATTGCTAACAATCACAGAAAAAAACGACAGGAATGAAATGGTGGTCACAACACAACACAACACAGACAGAACTGAGTAGTCACACATAAATTTCTATACGAAGAGAGTAGCAGACACGCCGGCAGCTGGACTCAGCTGGCGCCGTCTGCACGACATAATGTTTTGTTATGTTAGTTTTAATCGAAAAAAGTGATCGAATCGAATAGGTGACGAACCTATTGCCATATACCGGGCACAGATCCAGACTCCGGCTCACTACTAGAAAATCTAAATTAGAAAAATCCAATAGTAACCGAACCGGGAGTTGAACCCAGGCCTCCAGATCGGCAATCGCACTTGCAGCCACTCGACCAATGAGGCAGTCAAGCAATTTAATGCATTCAACTATAAGGAGTATTTGTGTATGTTTATACCGGTTCTAGTGGTAAAGAGTGCTAGAGACGAAATGACAAGGGCACTTCCATATCTACATACAAATGAATTTCAATCGTTCATGCATATGTTCATACATTCATTCAAATACGCGTCATTCATTCATTTAATTATTCATAATTCATTCTTTCGTTGGTTCTTTCATCATAAGGTAATTCTACCAAAATCAAAGCTAGCACGTCCAACGTCGTCGCCCCCCGACGAACGTACTCGTATTAATATGCGAGGGAGAATATCGCGAACAAATTAAAATAGTTAAACATTTTTACGACGACCGTTACTTCTCACAGCCCGTTAAACTGTGTACCTACGACTCGGTTCCGACTGCGAATGGTCCTTAATTATGTTATTAACACTTGATAAGTGCAAAAAATGTGAAATGCTAACAATTGCACTTTGACTGGCGCCTAGTTAATACATTATACCATACTCTATACATATCTACAAATATATTTTGACATATACATATATATATATACTATTTGCTAAAAATAACCTATATTTAAGCTGCTTGTTAAGAAAACTCGTTAAAGTTGGTGTAGTATTTTTGACGATCAGGTTCGACATACAATTTAATAGGTGGAAAAAATCACTTGCATAGCTTAAGTAACTTATCATTCAGTTACAGTTTATATTTTGTAGAGATACTAGCTGACCCGGCGAACTTCGTACCGCCTAACAATCTGTTTTTTTGCCCTCGCATTTTAAATCGCTGATATCCGTTAAAATATTCATTTTAAAGATATCCTGTAAAGGGCCATTTACATACACAACGTAACTAAAGTATTTCATTGCGTGCAAAATAACACTGTATTGTTTAAAATAGCTTCGTAAATAACCCATTATTTTTTGTAACATGTGAAAGATAAAATTGGTTACTGTGGGTTATTTATAGGAGATAGACATATTCAATGAAGGACGTTTTTGTAGACCTTTTTAAAATATACAAATCTGTACTACATTATTTTGATCTACTTATCTCGTAGGTATAGTTAGGACAGTGTTCGCAATGTAAGCTCACAAAAATGCGTTATTACAACATCACAAATAAACTTCCTCTTGAAGCCCTCTATCCGGTGACGAAAACTACATTAAAATTCGTACAGACAGCCGCAGCGACTTCATTTTATACTATGTATAGATTAAGTAGTACCGAAGTACTAAATTTATTATATTATTATACTAACTACTAAATCTACTAAATTTGACTGCTGTTTCATAAAAAAATAAAAAACAAAAAATTTTATCCAAAAAAAATAATTAAAGGGTGGGCCATCCTTACCATTTAGAGGTATGAAAAATAGATGTTGGCCGATTCTCAGACCTACTCAATATGCTCACAAAATTTCATGAGAATCGGTCGAGCCGTTTCGAAGAATTTCAACCACAAACACTGTGACACGAAAATTTTGTATATTAGATTACAAAAAAAAAATGTTTTTAGTAATAATGCTGGTAACATATATTATGTAGGTATCTTCGTCATCACTATCAGCCCGTATCAGTTCACTATTGCACATAGGACTTACCTAAGGAAGGAAAAATTTTGGCATTTATTATTTATTTTCGCGGCCAGGCCATTTAAATGTGTCGGGGTAGGCTGCGGTTTACCACGATCAGTCAGTCACCAGACACGATTTATACAGCAGTATGATGCATTACTGGCAGAAGAGGTTGGCTTGGGTTCTGAGGACGGAGCTTGAAGTCTGTTATCGGCAAAAACATTCGATGAACTTCTTAAAATTATCTGAAATTCCTCACAATTAAATTTTTCATATATTGCTTTTCCAAAGCCACTATTGTTGATTGGGGTGATTCTGCTAGAACATAGATTAGGCATTTTTATATAACATTAACATAGATCTACATTTCAAGTATTAATTAACTTTATATTATACAAAAAGCATTTGCCTCAATGTTGTTTTGTTTGCATTTCTTAACTATTAAGGGTGCTTAAAATGTGTTATTTTTGTTTAAATTTAATTATTACGACCATGTGGAGGTGAGCCCGTACAATAGAGTTGTACAATCATATCCATTAAGGAAATGACAGCGGCGCTGGAGCGTTCAATTGTCAGTCGAACTCGAAACGTCCGAATGCCATCTCGAAATGAGTACACCTTTGATTCAAAATGATTTACGCGGATGGGCACATATTGGGGCTGCGAAGCTTTTCTCTTGTAATACAACGCCCTTATATTAAAAAAATCATCATCATCAACCTATCCCCGTCCACTGCTGGACATAGGCCTCCAATGGTACGCCACTGAGCTCGATCTTCAGCTCTTCGTATCCAACCACTGCCAATCACTTTGCGTATATCGTCACTCCACCTGGCTACATTATTCCCTATTAAAAAAATGTCTTATCGTAATCAATGACCAAAACAGCAATGACCATAAATAAAATAAATAATATTATATTAAGAACATCGGGATGCTGCTGAATTCGCTAAGCCCAGGACCGGATGCAGTGGCAGCGTCTGGGGAAGGCCTATGTCCAGCAGTGGACATTCAAAAGCTGATGGTGATCATTTGTGTTTTTTTGTTTGTTTTCTTTTATTATATTATATCACTTTTTTGTCAATTTTGTACTGTTCGGAGGCCTCGGGTCATTTGCAACACAAGCTATGTTAGTGTGGGATCAACCTTTAAAGTACTGTGTTTTCGTAAATAAATTAAATTTAATAACTTCAAACCTCGCTGTCTCCAAAACATTATCTATGACACCAATCTTTCGAAGAACTACAAGATGATTGGATATTTCGTTGCCTTAATGTTCTAAATTTCACCTTATAATAGCCATATCGATTAAAAACCCGTTCGCGGAGGCCGTCAGTGAATCAAACATTCGGTCGATGAGCCGCGCGAAAGCATTCGCACCTGTGTTTTTCGCCTACGTTTATAAAATAAAAATATAAGTAATCGAAATCGCGTGATACGGATTGAACTTAAGCACGTGTTGTTACTTCGATACATAGTGTCGACCGTTTTAATTCAACTAATTCTTTTTCAAAAATATGACTGTTGTAGACATAACGTAGGTACTGTATAATACGTTACAGTAACAAACTAGAAACGAATTAAATATTCATATTGACTACATATTTCTTGTTATTTCTTTTCATTTGCCTTTTATTATTATCACTTAATGTATCGTTATGTACTAAATACATGTAGAGTAATATATTGAGTAATTTCTAAGTAAAAGTGTTTCATAGGATTTTAAATTTTTTAACCTAATCAACGAATGGACTCCAAGGGTTTTGTCGCGATTTTCTTTTGTAGTTAAGACATTTTTAGTGTTAGTTAGTAATCAGAATAGTAATCAGAATCAAAGGTACAATTGATCGATACCGTGATTTAAAAAATAATAAAGATTTTCCATGCGAATTAATTCATTGATATCAGTTAATAAGCGATAAATTAGAAATCGCAATAGTTTATTATAAAAGCAGTGATAAGAGCACAAATATTTGCTTTATATACATCTCGTAATCTACTTATGTGTAAAGAGGCGGAGGTAAACAGTTCGGTACATTTTTGTTCTCTATTTTCCTATCGAATTATCTTTTCATTTATGTTTACGAGCTATTGACGATAGCTGCAAACATGCCAAAAGCAGACAAAATGCAGACAAAAGCCACATTATTCTTATTTGCAAATAGTCCAATTTGGATAAAATACTAGAATACATATCAGGGACGAGTGGCTGCAAGTGCGACTGCTGGACAAGAGTTCCTGGGTTCGATCTATGGGTCGCGAAAAGTATTGTTGGCTTTTTCTACATTGAAATTCCCAGTAATAATAGCTAGCATTTTGGATTTGAGTCTTATGTGTGACAATAAGCTCACCCAATATTCATGGGATATATGTAGTAGGGGAAATATAACTGGTGATAAGTCGCAGTACCGACTATACTCTTTAGTCAAACACTATGGAAAAATACAGGCATGACGTTATATTATATCATGTAATAACAATAAAATTAACTTCATCAGTTTTTATCCGTAATTTGTACTTATTTGGGGATAAATACAGTGACCGATCGATTCATAAGTTGCAGTGAGATGTTGCAGACAAACACGAGGACATAAATACATAACATTATATGATTATATAATTAGCATAGCAACGACGGTTATCTATATTGGGGAATCTACAAACGAACCCCAACAAACAGCTGGTCAGATATTGAAATCATATGTCGTACATCGCTCAGTAAATACGATGTAAACTAGACTAATTGTAAGTATAACTGTGCGCACGCTATGAATATTGTAAGTAGCTATGTATTGCCCTCTTTATATAATATAATATGCCCTCATTAAAATATATAATATCGCTGAGTTAAAGCGTGACTTGGTAGGCGATTTTACGAACTAGAAAAAGCTAATATTATATTGTTTTATACAACAAGGCCCTGAATAGAGATTAATAGAAATGTTAATATACATATATATACGTACTCGTATATAATAATTTACGAGATGTGATCTGAGTAAATGCGTAGTTTTTTGTGTACCTTTTACCGCCAATAACACAATTATAATGCCTACTTCTTACAAACAACAATCACTTATAGTATTTAGTTTTGTCTATTACTAACAAGTAGTTAGTAGTAACAAGTGCACATTACAATCTAGTACATAGAATCCCGTTACAATTATATTTATGAAAATATTTCTTATTTGTGGAATTTATTATCAGTGTGACGTTGGTCCTGATTGGCAAACTATTTAAGCAAATTAGTTTCATTTTTATTTTAAAAAAATTACATTAATCGGTAAATAATATGAATGAGCAGTAGATAGGACTGGTGTAGAGTTAGAATTTTTTTGCTTTAGTATTGTTTACTCAAAATCTTCAATGCATTAATACTCGTATCTCATCTATTATATTAAATGTCTATAAAAACTATAACTTACTGTTAGGGGTGGCGCTATCCAAAATATTGATACATTATTACTAAATTATGTTACTTGCTTTTAATGACGTACATTCTATAGAGAGTCGAAGTCATAAAGCAAGCAGTGAAACAGTGAAGTTCGTAAAGCAAGCATTGTGGCCGCTATAGAATTATATTCCCGATTTCAATTTGTCACAAGTAGACTGCAGGCACAATGGGGAAACCGTCTTATCGTTATTATGTAAGCTCTATTCACAAACTGTATTTTCTTGACACAATTGGTTCAAAACGACGGTGGCAGCGCGATGTAGTTTTATTAGATATTATGCTCATTTTTAATAACAAACGTACATACTTGACTCCTGAATTTACAGTAGGACATTACATTTAGATTGGGGTGAGGTGTTTTAAATAAACTTTTAAAAACCTTTTTTATATTTTTATGGAAACAGGATATACTCTTTTTAAATAGAGTCGGGTAATTTTTAATAACTTAATTAATTCTCTCAACTCCTTGGGAATCACCATAGTCGTAGCTTGGACAACAACGAAACTTTCTTTTAATATATTTAATCGCGTAGCAAATTAAATAAAATCAGTAAAAAAATTAAGTTGAAAAATTTATTGCAAAAAACAATAATGATTGAGATAAAAAAGTAAAGCTAAAATAATAATAGTCAGTTATTAGGTATCAGTAACACACCACTCACTAGATCGGTCTTTGGACAGTGATCATATAAAAAGCCAATTACTTCTGGCTAAACCCCTGAATTTAATATACATTTGTGGTCTTTGTCAAGAAATATACAATCCAACATTTCGTGGCGGAGACCATCTTGGATTTAGGTAATGTTGATATATTGAATTAGACGTAATTGTATTATCATGAGAACCAAAGGTGTGTTTGGTACATTTGGGGTCAATCGGTTAAAGGAAAGTGGGTAAAATTTCAATTACTAGATATGACTCTCTACAGTTCAGCCTTCTAAAAATACAAAATTAGTTCCTTTGATGTGCTAATCTATCGTTGGTATGTACCTACTAGTAGGGCTAGCAAGGGACCGTTTTACATAAAATATGTATGAATGCTATTTGCTTAAGAATGATTATTCATCAAATAGTACATGAATTATAGCCGTAGTGTTATGCAGCTTTAAACATATTTTAGTTATATTTTCTAAAACGCTGCTGCCAGATCCGTCTGTCGATAACATTTGTCATTGTTTGGCTATCAAGTCTAGTCGATGTGTCAATTATATGGATAATAAAAATACAATTTAAAAAATTGTAAATTTAGTTCATATTTTCGTTACACCTCTATAAACTAGCAATCTAGTAACTTGTGCATTATGCACAAGTAATGGATAATTGATATTTCATTATTTGGTTTTTTGTAGTTCTTAATAAATGTACCTACCTTATAATACAGAAAATAAAAAGATCATCGAGTGGCGACCACGTCTCGGTAAAAGGAACGTAGGTCGCTCTCCTACCAGATGGTCTGAAGACCTGAAGAAGACAGCGGGAAGCTGCTGGATTCGGAAGGCCCAGGACCGGAAGGAGTGACGCCGATTAGGGGAGGCCTATGTCCAGCAGTGGACCCCTAGAGGCTGATGATGATGATGATGATGTATAAATACTCACAAAACATTTTATAGTAAAAAGTATTGTTGTCTGTGATACTACCCACAGCAGGTAAACAGGTAGATACAATACTAATTTAATACATCGTACAATTAACGTAACGTTACTGCCACACCCGGGCCCTAGCGGAGTAGGCAGAGGCACCAACAACTCTATCTATATTTACAGACCTAACGCGCTTCTTCCACGAGTTAGTATATCACTATATTTGGTGAGTAATAAAAGCAGTCTAGTGTTACACGAGTCGGTTCAGGTAACTAGATACATGGCTCTATTAAACAGAGTTATGGGTGGTGGGGTCTATAAATAGGGCTCATTATCTACCGCGGTGGTGTTATGTTAATTAAACGGGTCAGTTAGTTTGTTCTTGGTTTGTGGTGTAACAGTGTGGCCGAAGATAGCTGAATAAAGTTAGGTGGGACGGCAAATGATATGTTACTGGCGGTACATTTAACGTCTTTGATTTGTATTCATTACATTTTTTTATTATATTCTTATATATATCTAAGGGGTTCTACTATACTATTATTATTAATCAGATGTGCTTCTTGTACATAGTACTTATTATATTAATTGTTATTGCAATGCAATAATATATGACGTATGTGTATAATCACGTAATCATTGTAGTGGCGTGCCATTGAAGAGGCCTATGTCCAGCAGTGGACGGGAAAAATCTTAGAATACTTATTAATTATACCTACTTAATTATAAGGATTCTATGCCGCATACATAGTACATCATTTAGTAATCGACATATTATGTATGTATATTGTAATAATATTTTAATATATTGTATAATATTTGGCATTCATTTCGCTAAATAGACTTAAAACAAAAACTATTTGTGCTCATTGCACCAACGACAACTGAAGTTCAACACGTTAAAAACTTTCTTAAAATTGTATATAATTTTCGAATGCAGCCGTCCAGCTGGCATTCTTAATAAGCCAAGCGTATTATACATAAATATATTAAGCAACTCTCCTTAATTAAACATATGGGGTATTTACTTGCGTGGAGTGTTGATAAACATTTTATTTTCAGACAGTGCTCGCCGAGTATATCCTACCGTAAAGCCAGTTGAGTTCTGAGCAAACATAATTACATTACCGACTTTAAAAAATTGGATCTGTTACAATTCTTGCGACAGACAATACGGACAGGACGTTTTCAGTGGGATAGTGATGTATCCAGTTATAATCATATGATATGGAATTCAATACTTTATTTCATATTAATAATAATAATAATAATCTTTATTTCATATTAATAAAGTTTATTGTACACATACACACGCAGGCACACGCCCACTGACGCGCACACTAAAATAGGAGATATTGTCGCTAAGTAAATCTTACATTTTCTTGTTGAAATTTCTAGTGGTGACTCTGAGTTTGGATCTATACGCGGTGTATCGCAATAGGTTCACCACCTATTCCATTGTGAGATGTAAACGTAATTGGTGAAACCTACGGGTCTACTGCACTCCTCTGTCTACACCTACGGGGATTACAGGCGCGATGTTACGTTTTTTTATGTTTTTGTTACGTTAGATTTTGTTATATCATCACTTTAGTTTGTGTAAGAGGTAGGCAAACAGATCTGAGTGTGAAATACCTGAGATACTTCTATGAGTACTTTCATCACTCCCTTCGTACACTAACTGGATATAGATAGATATTCACAAAAAATTGAGCAGCCGCAGTCGATGTTTATGAATCATAAGAGAAAGAATCCTTTGTGCAAAGATAGGCTGTCTTACAAAGCTATTGCACCATTGCTATACGTTTTTGAACGCTTCATCATCATCATCATCGGTTTCCCTGCCTAC
>DWFT01000259.1:0-12878 GCA_018246795.1 Microceris patrobas patrobas
AAACCTGCATATCTTAGAATTAAAAACATAAATAATGCTAAGGTGTGTGAAGTCTGCCAACCAGCGTGCCAGCGGCCAGCGTAGCAGACTATGGCCTTAACCCTCTCAACACGAGAGGAGACCCATATTCCAACAGTGGAATAAATGGTTTGATTATTATTATAATGACTGGACCGTTGGTCGAGCGGTTACAAGCGCGACTACTAATCGAGCCGCCCTGGATCCTGGAGTAATGTTGGGGTTTTCTAACTTTAAATTCCTAGTAGTAGTTCAGAGTCCAGATTTGTAACCGGAGTTTGGTAATAGGCTCACTCTATTCCATGGTGGGACGTAAGGGTAATTGGTGAAATGTGGCAGTGTACTATACTCCTCTGCCTAACTCTTCGGAAATTATAGGCGTGACGTTACGAAAAGCCATTTCAGGAAACTGTAAGTTTTGACGGGAAGATTTGAATTTGACTGATACCTTGCGTGCCTATTTACGAAAAACAATGGAACTAGTTTAATGTCAAAATATATGTAATAAATCGGACAATAATTTCGTATACATAGTTAGAAGTGTAAACATAAGTGATTTTACGCGTGGGATATTTTAATAACTTGTTAAAGTTCCGGTCATAAAGTCCAATAAAACTTTCCCCAACGTGTTTACCTTCCAGTTATTATTGTACGAAGTAAGTTACGAGAGTTTTATATTAAACGCCTACACGTCAGAATTTACGTTGTAACGTGATAGAGCATAAGTCGAGTCATGCAATCCGAATATTACCTTCAATACGAAATTCCACAAACGTAAACAAACATTTAGCTGGTAGAGATAGGTAGACACTAAGTACAGATGGTTAAAAAATTACTACATTGATACAGCATAGTACAATATCTCTGCAATCACTAGCATAAATTTGCGCAAGACGTGTAAACGAACTGAATTGATGTTCTTTCTATATTGTAAAGTCTAATACTGCATATTACGACAATGAAAATATCATATTTAAGTTATTCTTGGGAAAACAAGTACACTTTTCAGAACTCTACTTTTCTTAATATAGAGCTGTAGGTTACTAAGGACGTTAAGTTATTTGGTAATACTCAACGGCTACACCTCGAAACAGCTATGTAGAAGCCCATATTAGTTACCTCAAGATAAATCAATTAAACCATTTACAAAAATATGCTTATAAGTATAAATGAAATATGCACCTACTACCCGTTTCTTCTGTCTGCCTATCACTCCCGGTTGATTGGGCAAGAAGCTATTAGTCATTAAGTACAACTTCGCGACCCTTAGCTTAAGGTGTTACACAAGAGGAAACAAACGATCAATTAAATTGCAGTCAAAAATAAATGACAACCCAAACAAATTAGGACTCTAGGAAAATAAATAAACAAATAAGTCGCAGACCAGTGTAGCTCCAGCTTTATTCAGCCTGACACGGCATGGTACGCTACAACCGGGCCCCGGGCGACCCCTCGATCGATCCCGTAGTACGCGCTACGGCCTTCGGGGCCCCCCGCCGCCTCCGTAGCGCCTAGCTACGGAATAGAACGCCCACTCCGCTAGAGGAAGTGCTACTAGCTATGTACCTCGGTAATTGGTTTTTGTGTCTTGAACGACGAAACAAGTTGTTTTTTTCAGTATTTCTACCCCATTGTGAGTTTGTTGTGCGTTTAATTATGTTGTTCTTGTCATAATTATGTGTAAAAGGTCGTATATACGAGTATTACAGGTCGTATATGTATATACTATCAGTGACAATTCAAAACACTATAAGGGAACAATCCTAAAAATATGATTTCGATGTTACAAACTACGTAAATATATAATCTATTGAAGGGGAAAATCCTACTGTACAGACTTAGATATACCTATACCAGTTACCAAATCTTTTTCGTAAAATTTTCGTCGATTTTAATTATGGTCGTAAAGTTGAATATTCATAATGAATAACCAAAGAACCTTCAATTATTTTTATTTCACCCGATTACAAACTGATCTCCCTACCCTACTTTTAGCGGGTGGTGGTGGCGGTTTATTCTTCATTGATACACGTGTAACCTCGCCCCGCGCACCCTCAGCTCTCGTATTGAGCGCCATGAATGAGTAAGTTGTATTTGAAGCTCACAATACGCTGAGGCTTTATCGTGCTATCAGCAGCCATATTTATTTAATGTCGTATTGGATACAGATACAGCTTAGTTCAAAAATACTCAAATGACACTCTGTGTTTTATAGAAACACAATAGAAAATAATTGTAGAGACTTTCGGTTCTACTTACTGTTACGTTTACGAAGAAAAAAAATGACGTGAAAAGTATAGACAAATTACTTCTTTGTTTTCATATATAAATAATTAAGTACTCTACAAATGAACTGTTTTATATTAGTAAAACTTAATTATGGTTACATAATTTAACATTTTTCAGTTACGTAACATAGATTTTCTGCTTTGAACGGAAATGGAATGCATCGAGAAAGCGTGCGAGCGGGTAGCGGGGGGCAGCGAAGGGGATGGGGCGAGGAGGCAGCACGTGTAACGTTTAAGGGACGCCTTAACTTTAACTTAAGAAACTCAGAAGGATTTCCATGCTTTTCTTCGATTAATTCGAAAAATAGCAAGCGTAAAAGAAAGAAAAAAACAGAGAAAATCCGTTTCTAAAATGTAAAAGCTGAAATTGAGATAACTGTAATATGTTTGCGTTGCTATTTATAATTGCAAGTACCTTGATTATGATAACGAGCATAGTCCTGAACAATTTTCTTTTGCTCATATTGAAATAAACCAAAAAACCAAACACTTAGATAATATATATATTACTATTTCTTACGATACTTTTACCGATATATGATGTATATTAAATAGTCCTATGAAGTATAAGTTGAGGGAGACGATAGGGCGGGCGGCTGGGGCGGTGCGTGTAAGTAGTTCCTACTACTTAGGAAACTTTAAGAATTATTTCTTCTCGCAGATTGTAATTAAATTATTAAACTTTTAATTATAGTAGATATTTTTAATCATTTTCCTTCGTTTTTGAAAATTTCTTTAACAATAAATATTGACATAGCGATTATAAGTCTTGAACTACAGATATAGTGGGTACTGATGGAAAAATTATGCTCAAACACTGAACGCTTGTAAAACAACCTCGAAATACTAACTCTATACTAACACGGAATCAAACCAAACGACAATGTTTCAACCTGTATAAAGCTGTTTTACTTAGCATCCTTCAAAGCATTTATCTCCGTAAATTAATTATTATATGAAAACAGGTTTGAAGGACTAATTCTAATCAAATACTTTTTAATTAAATTAGAAACATCATTTAAATGTCGCAAAGTGCATCGAGCTCTACAATTGTAGAGTAGGCAGCGCTCGCCCGGGCAACAATTGTACGAGGGTTGCTACGCGACGCTACTCCTCCCACCCCCTAAAATAACAGGAATTTCATTACGCACCGCGCTAATCTCGTTGCTAACCAGAGTTCTCTAATAATGTTTCCAGCTCTACGAAACACGACATATTGTACATCAGATTTATTGCACAGTCACTATACTTATATATATTTTACATTGGTAATTATTTATGTTATATTTCTTCTTGGACTGGATTAAATTTGTAACTATTCATAGCGTAGTAATTATGAGAACAAACGGTAAATAGACTTTTTATGGGCCAGCATTTAAGGAATGACCTAATAAATAAATAAATATTTCTATAATATATAATTATTATATTAGTATCGTATTAGTCCTACATCGCTTACAAAACTGTAGGCTTAAAATGAACATCCATTGTTTACTACTTAAGAAAAGTTCATAGTTCAATGAAGACGATTATTAAGCTTGGCTTTTTTGAAGTCTTATTGAACCTTCGTAGCGATACTACGACGTAGGTTCTCACGTAGTATAGGAGACATGAAACATCTTTCGTAACGTCATTTAACGTAATAAGAGGATCCTACAATTCCAGTACTTTAACTATAAAGCATTAGTTTTGACTGGTCCGATGGTCCAGTCATTAGTGACTGACAGCTAAGCCTGGAGGCTATGGTTCGGTTCCCACTCGGATCAAATATTTTTACAATGAACATGAGCATTAATTCTCCGGTTACATGTTACGTAACTGCTCATATATGTACACTATGGGGTTAAGTCATCGATATAAATATGTATAGAAATGTATGTATGTACATACATATGTCTATGTCAACTGTCATATGGTCGTGTGTGAATTGTTCCAAGATGTTATTAATGTCATCATTACTTTTTATAGCAGAATCATTCCATTTGTATTCTCAGAATTAAAATCTTGCTACGTCTACTTAATATAATAATTAGATAATTTTTTTTTTTATTACATTAGTTTATTCGAGTAATTTCTGTTAGAAGTTGTTAAGTCTATAGGTATTATACTTTGAACGAGTAGCTACAGATCTGCTGCATTTGACAACGCTCCAGAATGCCTACGGATCTGAAAACTTAATTAATTATATCTTACAGTTGGGTTAAATCTAATTTCCTATTGTAAAAGCTCTCCTGAAGCGGCTGTAATATGTTTAAATATTTTTTTTTTTAATTCGAACATCTCCGTATTGTAACCGAGGTGAAATAACAACAGGCAGAATTACCACTATGTTTTTTATTCACAATAGTAATAATCAGAAATGGCTGGCGATGGCTTAAATTGACGGCACCCCACCAATATTGGCTCTGGATAAGAGATGCGGATCGTCAATATGGCGGCTTGGCTCCCATTGGCGGGCGCCATGACGTCACATCCGTTATACATTATAATTTTAAATACAAATGGTCACCTAAATTATTATTATAAATCCATTTTAATATTATTTATATTTATAAGTATTTACTCTTAATATTTGATTGTCACATTATATGGATGTCTAAATTATTATGGATAATTCTACTTGTTATTTCTACTTAAAATATTAAACCAATTTTATTATCAAGTTAATTTAGTTATATAACAATGTGATTTGATTATTGATAATATAATTAAACAACACAATACTGATTTTATTATGTCTCCCTTTTTGTCGCCGGAAGCGGAGCTTGTAACACAGTAACATTATTACACTGGTTTCACCATGTCATTATTAATTGAAATTATCATTCATATGTCATATATGTATATATATAATATAGGACATTATGTCCATTTATCCATATTATAATACAATTATGAATCTTTTATAACTTAACGTATTAGATTTTTAATAGATATTCAATGACTTTGTAATATATAGCAATCAAACGGAGCGATGATCGGCCTCAAATGAAATCTATGTCTATATAAAGTACCTTTGTATTAAACACGGGTGCGTTTATATAGCAACCGGTTTATAACTACCTGTTTATATGCAGCTTGTATATAGTGCCAGTATTATCGACGAAAAGCGATGTGGCTTTAAAAACTAAATTTTATAGATTTGTCATCAGCTGATAACCTGTTGGTATATAACCGCACCTCTTTTTAAACCATGTATATAATATATTGATGTAGTCAAGTAATATAATGTAATTGTATTTAATCTGTATGTTTTTAAAATAATATATTATAACTTTGTAAAATATATTTTCGTTGGCACGATTCGTTTAGGAATTGAATTTGAGTCGTTAGTTTGTATTGCATTGGGTATATTTCCATAGATAGATATAAACATCAATTAGAAATGGCATTTGGTGTGAAATTAAAGTCTTATTAGACTGCATCCGCACAGGATCCATGTGTATTTTTATGTAAAAATGAGTTTAATTGTACAGTACAAAAAGATAAAAAATAGTTATTAATGGATGGACGTAAATTTTTCATTCTATATACGTTTAGATTTAACATGACATTTCCATGAGGCATTTCTTAATGTTATTTACTCTGTGGTCGGATTGTAAATTTATGTTACACTGACCGATATTACAATAATGCAGTATTTCTTATATTATAATTTAAGTGTTTGGATACATTTTAACATTCCGTATATGAATATTATTAGATAGAGTATTTCTCTCTCATTCTCCTTGTAGCAAGTGAAATAGTTAATTTATTCGTATTAAATTGCTGTCGATTTTTATGGCGACGTCGCCAGATGCGTGGCCAAATGTATGTATGTGTCGTCTGTTTGGCGACCGCTTGGAGGCGTCGCCAGACCGTACTAATTCCAGTATATTATTATATTCGCAATAGTCTTTATATCGTTAAAGTTGCTCAGTGTGTATAGTGTTTAATCTCTTTTGCCAATAAAATTGTAATCACATGTTGGCTGTGTCATTTAATTTGCCCTTTTTAAAACTACACAGTTTTTACTCGCCGCTTCATATAGAAATATGTGAGATTATGCAGTCGTTGAAGTGGAGACAGCGACTTGGCAAACGTAGTGTAGGACGCCTTCCAGCTAGGTGGAGTAACGATATACGCAAAGTGGCTGGCAGTGGTTGGATGTGAAGAGCTGAAGATTGAGGTCACTGGCGTGCTTTTGGAGAGGCTTATGTCTCGCGGGAGTAGGCTGATAATGATGATGATGATGATGATGACAATATGTCAATATATAGTATATATTAATATTCCTTAATCACTAACATTTGGTGATATGTAACATTTCAAAATCACCTCATAATAACTGCTTCATTGATCAAGTGGTTGGGGGAATGATCAAGTGGGAGGTCCTGGATTCTAATCCTGGGTCAGGTGTTATTGGATTTTTCTAATCTAGAATATCTAGTAGTGACTCAGAGTCTGGATCTGTGTCTGGTGTATGGCAATAGAGTTACCACCTATTTCATGGGACATAAACATAACTAGTGGAACATGGGAGGGTACTACACTCCTCTGCCTACCCCTTCGGGAATTACCGCCATGATGTTATGTAAAATCTTAAAACTTTGTAACAATTTAATTGTTTGGTGTTAAAGTAACAGATATGAAATTAAATAATTGCTTCTTATGGTTACCTTTTGTACAAATTCATATTGGTTTTATCAATACTGATGTCAAAGGTTGAATAAATTGGATAATAATATATAAATCTTCACTGAAGTTAAACTCAAAGATTGACTATGACATTTACTACTAAAGATTTACTATGACAGTGTACAATATAAACATTTTGTTGAAATTTGTACTTTGTAACTGCACTTAATCTGTATGTATTATATTAGTGGTGCATCCGTCTATTTGCTATGCAAAATATAAAAATAATCAGAATTATACTCTTCTTCATCATCATTATCAGCCTATTTCCATCCACTGCTGGAAATAGATCTCTTCAATAGCACACCACTATGTTCGATCTTCAGCTCATCAAAATAATCATAATTATAATCTTACAATAAGTTGGGTTCTCATAATGGATAGTTTGCCCCAATGTTTGTCTGTCTATTATATTCAAAAAGATGTCAGCATGTAACCCTATGAATAGTATTGCAACTGTTAGGCCTTATTGCTTTTGAAAAATTGTAAAAAATAAAGCATGATTCCTTCCAACACTACAATCTTGGTCTCTATATCTTCAAATACTTGCACATAATAAAATTAACAAGGGTATTAATCTGAGTTTTATCATAATAATTCTTTGTATGTGTTCACAAATGTTTTTAAACATTAAGATTCGCCGAAGTATCTGGGATATTCCTTACAAGAAGCATTTAGAATGTTAAATGTGATTATGTTACTGTGAATTGATATTGATAGGTAGAAATATTTATATGCAAATATACAGAAGGTCATGCTTAATAATAACAGTGAGTACTTCATATTAATTAGTTTCTTGTACTAATTAATATATAATAAGAGCTTCTATTGATTTTTTGCATATACAAAAATCAGAGTAGGCTAATACTGTAATGTGTATTAATGTCATCTAATAATAATCACATACTTGGTTTTCGTAATAATCAAGGATTTTATTAAACTTACATTAAATCAACTTTCACAATTAATATCAGTGTTAATGAGCAACTGCTACAGTTATAAAAATCTGTCACAGTTTTTTTATGCTCACCTCTAAATCCGAAGAAAACAAATACATAAGGAAAGATATTGTCACACTATTAATTTATAAAATTCAATAACTGTATAAATATCACAAACATATTAAATTGTTGTTTACTCATGGGTTGTTTTTTAATAATTTCTCACCCATAATAATATAATAATTATCGAGGTCTTATTGACCTTATTCTTATTGGTGACCTTGGTCACCATTAAGGTCAATAATATTTTTCTCAAAATCTTATTATATTAATAAACTAATTTGACTGTGACTTCAATCACACAGGAGTCAAAATGTTTTCTAAAATTCAAGTAATCTAAGTTACTTCTTATTACATCAACAAATAGGTTCAGCTGTTTCGGAAATTACCCATAAAAATAGACAAAAATAGACACAAAAATAGTAAAAAATGTTATTTTGGTATATGTACGGTGTATACATACACATGCATACATACATATGCATTTAGTAAAAAGCGGTTATTTTAATATTACAAACAAACACGCCAATTTTATTTATTTGTATAGGTACTTATCAAAACAAATTAGTCACTTTAGTTACTTAAATACATGTTACAGTATTTAATGTTACAAATATGTGAAATCAAGTGTCCATACAAAATCTTATAACAGTATGTCTTGACAGATTTGAAAAAAATAGTCAAAAAAATGCTTTAAATATTACCGCTTTCTAATTTACCCCATTATGATTATGATTAATAATTTAATTGAACCCATTATGATTCCACTGTTGGAATATGGGTCTTCTCTCATATTGAGAGGGTTAAGTCCATAGTCTGCCATGCTGGCCAAGTGTGGGTTGGCAGACTTTACACACCTTAGAAAATATATATTTTTTTATAAGTTTAATATATATAACATTTATGATATCTAGATACCTACATATATTATGCCTAATAGATAATTTTTTTCTTCTTACATTACATCACTTTAGAAATACTGCGAAATGTATCATCAAATGGGTTTGAAAGTATATGAACCCTATTCATTAGGGCCAACCAAGATAAGGAATATTGTGTTTCATACATGATAACTTGTTGTTAAGAAGTTACTTTGATATAAATTTGAAATGTCAAGAAGAATAATTGTAGAGAGTTATTCACAATAATCGCGGTCTTTACCAGATAAGTTAGTTTTTAAGTTCGTTTTTTGATCTGTTACAGGACTCGCGCCATCCTTGAAGAAAAGTTGCTATTGAATGATGTGGTGAAAAATTACAAGAAATATATTCCCAAAGTTATTGTTAGGCGGCATGGTCCATTCCCCAAAAAGTATGCACATGACTACCTTCCGCAACTCTGCTCAGTAGGACATAATGTTAAGTAAGTGTTCTAGCTTTAATATTATGATGCAACTAGATAAAAAATTGTTTCTAAACTCAATATTCTTTTATAAGTTATCTCATTATGAGGATGTCGAGTTGAAGCCACTGTTTTATATATAGTTTGACCTTAGAAATGATAAGTATGTAGTTTAAAATTGCGCTCTTTATTGGGGTGTTGGGGGTGTTTGGTTCACATCCTAACTACTCAATTTATAATATGTTTTGAGACTCATAGCATTTACTATAATAGCGAAGGGAATGATCACTAAGAAATCTTCAAATATCATAGTTTTGAATAACGTTACTTGAGACATTTGAGATCTATTATTTCGAACTTAGGAATTTCTTAATCTTTCTCATACTGGGAGGAGATCCGTGCCCCGTATTAAAACAATAAAATAAGTAATAAAAGATGCGAGAATTAAAACTAAAACATTTATTTCATCATCAGATAATACCAAAGCTTATTATCAAAGTTATATTGTTGTTATACACATGATTGTAATCTCGTCATTTAGGTCATCGGTAGCCGGGATAAGTTATGCATATTATTAAAATTTTTAAATAAACCCTTGATACTTTCAGCTATGTGAAGAATTTGTACTTACAACAGTTGTATGGTCTGGCGCCTAATTACTTGGCAGAGGAGTATGATAATGTCCTATGGCAGAATGGTGCTGATGTAGTGCCCGTGCGTTTGGTAGTAGCCCCGTTCCACCCCCACCAGCCCGGTATAAGACTGTATAATACATTGAAGAGAGATGTAAGTTTTTCTCTTATACCAGTACGGTTATTAATTTTTTAAAATTACAACTACAGATTGACCTCGACACGAAGTAACTGCTAGGTGATAAGATTGTTTTTTTAGTTTTTGATGAGTCGGGTCATATTTTGCAGGGGAATTGGTTGTTTCTGATAAAAGTCGCACGTATTTACCACACATTTAGTAATGACTATAAGTAAGATAAGTTTTACAAACGCGCAACAGGTTGCGTATTATTATATGATTTATATTTTATTAATACTTTGCATGTTGTCTGAAAGATGATGTAGGTAGGACTAGGATTACCGAAGGAATGTTTAAATGATTGAGGTATATAGAGAAATGATTGAGATTAGAATTCTAATTACTTGGCCGTTTTATGAGACGATTTATTATGATAGAATCGGAAGAGCTGGAGTTAGCGTACATTTTGTTATTAAAATCAAAAGCATTATAATCTGTATAAATAAAAATGAATTGATAAATGTGTTGCTAAGCGTAAAACAATACGAGGAAAATACTAAAAACAACAATTTTCTTTTCACATACAAACCACTCTGTCCCCAACTGTAAAACAATTGACGTCAATCAAAACAAAACAATGGCGCGTTAGCATTATCTTTGATGTGCCTTCAAGTTTATTGGAGGTTGCATGTCATTAATGAGAATGATATGACCCCAAGTGTAATTCAAGTATTTTACGTCCAGCGGCGCTGGCGGGTATCAGCTAGTAAGACATATAATGATATATTTCCTATAGTAACGTTCGTGTAACTGCACATGTAGTTATCTCTATGTAGCTAGACAGATTATTGCGCAGATACTGAGGACATATATTATAGCCTAGCTACCATCTATGATAGTTTGCTGTAATATGTATTATAGAACCGAATATTAAAATACAACGCCGTTTTTATGACCGTAACACATCTGTAAAGTATGGCAATTAAAGAGTACCTTTAATTGCAAATAATGTATGACGACTTTCATGAAAGTAAAAGGATCCAAATAAGTTTATCAGCACCGTAGCTGAAAGAAATCGTTAAGCGTAGTAAATAAACTCAGTCTGCTACTTTGGAATGTATGTGTGATATTCTGTATGTAGTATTAAGATTGCTCTCTTGATTAAAAACACGCATTGTCCTATGAATAAGTGATCATCATCATTATCAGTCTGTCATCGTCCACTGCTGGACAAATTCCTTTCCAATAGCACGCCACTAAGCTCGATTTTCAGGTTTTCGAATCCAATCGCTGCTAGCCATTTTGCGTATATCTTCACTCCACCTAGCTGGAGGGCGTCCTACGCTACGGTTGGGTCTCCACTACAGAACACGTCAAGCGTTAATATTTGTCTAAATTACTTTTCAGTGGTTTCACGTGTGCACGATAGAAGAACTGATTTATTTGACACGGAACGGCGACAATTCGCTGGAGGTGTCGAGGCGGGGCACGCCGTTGTTCTTTAAGTTCAAGTGTGACGACCAACTCTCGTCCTTCATATCTGTCTGTGATGGTTACTATAGGTGAGCGGAATTGGTTTGTAAAATTGTGCAATATATGCTATTGAATTCTCTCCACCATGATAGAGTATTTTTCCTCGTGTGGATGAAAGTGGCTTCGTTATAATTTCGCCGGAGTATATAAGCGTTGTACAAAATGAGTGCAACATTGGAATCCGTAAGTTAATGTCAGTTCGCATTACAAATATCAGTATATTTTTAGTATTATAACTAGTGATGAAACGGATAGTGGTTTGGCCGGATATATGATACCGGATATTCGGCTACCAGATAGTCGGCCCTTTATCGCATTACATGACGCGATCAGTTTGATTTGAATATAAGCGCGGTGAACAACATAACACTTTTTGGGACTGCTTCTATCAAGTGGCAAAAGATGATAGTAATGATTGTCGCGATCGAGAAAAACAAAATTCAATTGCTAACGACATTGACTTTTTATTAAAGACATCACGAATCGATCGCAATCACGACCCATACATTTGGTGGTCAGTTAATTTAAATCAGTACCTGCAGTTGTCAAGGTTTGCTAGAATTTATCTTGCAGCACCTGGCAGTAGCGTTTACAGCGAAAGGCTATTTTCAGATGTTAATTTGGTACACGAAGCCAAGCGAAGTCGCCTCTTACCAACGAATGCAGAATATTTGGTGTTCATTGACCACAATTTGCACTTGTTAATTTTGACTACTAAACTAATTGCTAAAACAAACATTTTAAAATAAACGGTGTCCATAATCTATTGTGCTATGATTTGTCTTGTGTAAAATAATGCGAATATTTTGAATTTTACTATCCGGTATCCGGCCGGATTCTGAATAACTATCCGGTGTCTGGCCGGATAGTTAAAATAAGACCGGATATCGGTTATTTACCGGATCCATTGGATTTTTAATTATAGCATCTCGAACACAACGCATCACAACATAATTTCCTTAGAGGGTTAGGCAGAGGAGTGTTGTACACTCTCAGGAGTCACCAGTTATGTTTATGTTAGTTTGTAAAATCTTTTAATCTCATATAATGCTTTAGGTTTAACCTTTTGCGCCACATGTAAATGACTACATGTTATAAAACAATGGTCACATACAATGCGCTAATTGGAAGGTTATTTATATTTAGACGGATACAGTATTAATCTTTATCAATTTAAATCAGGCGAAATTCTTGGGCTCCTTACTAAAACCCGGTGAAGCTGTAGAGGCCATTAGGGTCAACAGCATAAGACAGAAAAAAAAGGTCCGTT
>DWFT01000260.1:0-12876 GCA_018246795.1 Microceris patrobas patrobas
TATGACCCAATTGAACCGTCCCATGACACTTTCGTATCTTTCAACATCAAGTAATAACATCATGTGTTTTAAGTTTAAAGGAAGATTAAAAGAAAAATCAGTCATCCATATCTTATACCAACTGCGCTGGTACTCCTTAAAAATTTATTAACTTTTTATTTAGTTGTATAAAAGGACATAAGTTCTCTAATACTCTTGTATAGTAAGCATAAAAAAATGCAACGATTATTTTTCAGGCATAAAATTCAATTTAATTTTAACTTAATAAAACGATTGCCTACGTTATCGATTTCAATATGAGTCGATGGAATTTATTTTTAAATAACTTAGCGTGATGTAATCGTATTTATGAACACATATCAAAGCAGTCCAGGGGCATTGAATACAAAAATACTTTATAACTAATTGTAGCATAACTCTTTCACAATGAACGATTAATTTCCAACATTTCATACATTCGTTCACGCAACAATGTAGCTATTGTACAAAGCGCTTTATTCGAACGGTCCTGGCGTGTTTCTGATGAATTATTGTACTTTATACGGATAATGGGACCTTTATACCATCCGGAATGCACACAGCCGTAAGATATTTATAATAGCGAACATGGACATTACAAATACCTACTACAAGAATGAATGAACAATATTAAAAAGTCATTCGTTCGTGACGCTTAGTACATTCATTTGTATGTTTAATGCGAGCGTAATGAGCCTTGTGCAAACAATTGTGACATTTTTTTGATGTATGATGATGTTCGAATACAATGTGATATATAGGTATGTTACGAAAATTAAAGACGTTTTTAAAACAGTTTATATGTCAATTAACTATAGTCTTAATTTTGAGTTACAGTATGTAATGCAATCGGAATATGTACATGTATGTATAACACTTTTGATGACTCAAAGGAAATTAATACATCCATAAGTTACATTTAGGATGTAATAGATGTAAAAATAATGATAATATTTTATGAGGAAAAAACAGTTATTTGAACTTAAACTGAAGTTCAGTCAGTCAATTTCAGTCATATACATGGACAAATTTATGAACCAAATTGAAGCAAAACTTCATATGAACGTAACACAGGGCTTAGGATTAGGATACTGTTCATAATTAGCCAATTTCTTATTTTTATTGCAGACAATTAGTCTTTTATATACCGCTAGCTGCTAGTTTGCTTCATTACTTTGATAAATTAATTAAGCGGCAGTACTTGAAACATAACATAATTGAAAAGAGTCATTGCTTTCAAGAGGGTATTCGGAATTTTGCAAGAAAAAAATATGAGAGGAAAAGAATTAAACTAAAATATTTTTGAGCCGAAAAATCGCGGCGGGGCGTCCATTATCTCGAATTAATCTCGTCAAAAACATCCGTGCTGAGCGGAAAATAATTTAATTTCCACGTTTCCACTCGCGAAACTCGATGGCACTCGAAAGAGTAAACCGTTTGAGTTCTGTATGAAAAAGCAATTAGAATAATGAACTTCAAGAGCGTTTAAAGACGAGGGAGGTTATCCAAACCACGCCGACCTGCCTCCCGGAACACTGTAACTATTCCAGCAGATTTCCTTAAACTGGTTTCTACATAAAGGCCCGCGGGACCCCACGTTTCGTACCCTCACGTTCGGGTGCTAAGATTTTCACCCGCAATCTCTTTAATATGTTGAAGTACCTTTTCTTTATTGTTATCGAAAGGCTTCCGGGCGTTTTTTCGACAGGTGTTTTGTCCTAGAGGTACGTAAAGTCAGCGGGGAAAATATAAAACGATTCAAGTCCTCCTCTGGCGCCTTAACACTCTATTCACGCTAAATTGAAAGAAAAGTTCAGGAATATAATGAAAAAAGACGAGTGGAATCTTACGTAAAATCTCCGAAATTCTCTTGTGCGTCATAATATACTCATGTCTCAGCAAAATAATAATTCTTGTTACCTTTAAAATCAGGCAAATATAAGACATATTAAAAATATCATTTTGTTTTAAATTCGTTTAATTTGAATACACTATATACAATAATATGGAACAGACCAGTTATAGTGATTAAAATTGTACCAGCTTTTTTCGCTCCTTTTATCCTTCCGCTGTTGGGCAGAGACCTCCTTGCAGAAGAAGAACGCTTAAGGCCATAGTCCGCCATGTAAGGCAAGTGCAGGTTGGCAGACTTAGTTACAAGTGTCATGAATCTGTATAACATGTATGTATATATATACATCACAGTTATTACAAAGTGAGTTTTATAACGGTTTCGTGAGAACAAAAGATCTAAATAAAATTTCACACACTCGTACAACACACGTGTTGTTTTGTTTCTATGTCACATTATTCTAAACGAGATGCTCTTACGCGACTTTTACAGCCGAACTTCTCTAGTAAGCTTAATTTAGTCGTAAAGTTTTATACAGGGTGCGCCCGTCTAAACAAAATACTTACGTGCTGAAGTATTTTTATAACTTGTAACAGCAACAAACATGAACATAATAAACCAATTATGATATCCCTCAAGAAATATGGAACGTATATAAACAGTTAGACATGGTCTTTATATAAGATATGGTTCATCATTAGTGTCGAAGCTTTGTCTTTTCTATTTGTACATAAATTTGTATCGAAAGGTAGGAGATAAAGTATAATATTTATTGTCATCATAGTACCATCATCATTGTCGCAATCATTATCATCATCAGCCCCTAACACAGACCCGTTGTAGATAAGACTCCTTTCATTAATATCAGCGTCTCTTATCCTCGACGCAATAGGTCGAATGTGATATTTTATGTACACTGATCTATGACTTCAACACTATTTAAGAAATTACCCTCTTGTCTCCCAAATCTTAGTACAACCCGACCGAGAACAAAAAGCTATAAATACTCCAAAATTGTACCCTCTGGGAGGCATTAGCATAATCGCCCGCTTAGCAAGCCAAGGGAATAACGCTCAGAGCGGCCCTTGGAAATTTGTTTTGGGAAAAATATTATTTAGTTAAGAAGTACGAAGTTAGCATTAAAGAGTTGGTTGTGTTCTGTTCCTAAACCAACATACCAGCGTTACTGGTCTACGTTACATAATAAAGGTAGCAAAGACAGGGTGGAGCGTCCTCCTACTAAATGACGTAATGGTCTACTGAAAGCTTCAGAAAGAAACTTCTTTTTAATGTAGTATAGGCCACAACTCGGCCGATGGAAATCAAAGATGTGGCGTATAATAGTGTGCCTAGTAGGTACCTTTTCAAAATATTTTTTGAAGAGCCCTAACCCTAATTCGCGGGAAACCCATATGTTGGTAGGTAATTTTGCCATCATATAAGTGTCACCAGCTCGTTGTGATGCATGCAATGGGTGTAGCTTGTTGCTTAGGTCGGGGATGCTTATTAAGTGAAAATATTATTTTTTTGACGATTGTACTCGCAGCTTTAGTCGAATAATCTAAAAGTAACGTTTAGTTTCAAATCATAAGATGTTCTTAATATTTCACGTATTTCATCAAGTTAGTTGTTAGCCGCCGTATTTCATCAATTTGTTCTTGTTAGAAAATCAGACAAAGCGACGCGCCTCAAGAGAGATCTACGACAGCAGTAAATCATTTTGGCCAATGATGAAAATAAAGATGTAAAATAATACATTTAACAATTATTAGTTAATTAAGCATTTCGGAATATATTCAATGAGCGTATTTACACAATTACGAGTTTCATGACGATGTGATCATTTTATGCTTTATATAAGTAATTGTTTTGAATATATTTTGAGAAAAATCTCCTGAAATCTAAATATTAAGCAAAACAGGCGCATATACTATGTACTACGGAAGAAAATTTACTTTTTGATTGCGTCATTGGCCTGGTGCTTGCATGTGAGGCTGCTAAGCAAGAGATCTCGAATTCTATCCCCGAATAGGAAAAAAAATTGGGTTTTTCTAACCATAAAATTTCAGTAGTAATTTGGATTCTGGATTTGTGCCCCGGAAACGACAATTGTACCCCATAACCCCACCGCCCGTATTCCACGATACGTATAACATAGCTTGTGAAATGTTGAACCGTGCTACCTTTTTTAAAAAATATAGACGTGATGTTATGTTAATATTTAGAAAGTAAGTACTAATAATAGAGTAGTCCTCGTCGATTCTGTGAATTATTGAAACAATTCGAAGTTATTTACAGCGTACGTAAGGCAAATTGATACTAACAGGAGCCGTGAGTACGGCTCGGATCCTTTACCGCTCGGTTTATTTCCTCCCTGTCCAACCCACGTCGCGCGCTGCGATATTTTTATATCATTTACCGAAAAAACACCTGTACACGAGAAATAGGAGAAGGAAATGTATTTGTATCTTTTCTTCAATAAATGTACAAGATAAGCAACCGTTTGCAAATTTGTTTTTTGCGTGTAGCAAAGCATATACGTTTATTTGTAACTATTATTGTATTACCAAAAATTTGTTAAAAGCTTTGAAAGAGATGAAACAAGCCTTGAAAAATTCCAACCTAGTGATTAATCTAGTGATTATTGAAATCCAATTGTTACGTACATATATCACCCGTAAATAATATAAAGGCTCAGAACATGACTATATAATTAATAAGTTCAATCGAACTTAACTTTGAACTGGCACAACGCTCTAGTGGTCATAATCGCCTATCAATTTCTCACCTGACGAATACAATGAATTCAGCATTGTCACAATCAGCATCACTCTATTCACGAAATAATGCGCGGGACATTAGAGTACCATAGGTGATTCCCTAGTAATTTAACAGGAATTGGCTCACTAAAACCTTTTTATCTTCTTCATTTTCGGTGTAAGGCTTTCAATGATATATTTAGTTTCAGTTAAGTAATTTGTCAGTTACTTTGGAACATAGGTTTATTATTATTAACATTATCACTTTTTAAATTCCTATTTTGAAAATTGAAGATGTTCGAAAAACCGTTCACCCGTTGCTTCACTCTTACCGGAAGTGATGTTTAATTCTAAATCCACAACAATCGCGTTTATTACCATGTGTTATACTCATATGTAGTTAAAACAAAACCATCCACTTAGTTTCTAGGGAAGCAATTCTTCCAATTATATAACTACAAACTAAAATTGCTTTCTTTTGCAGCTATTACAGTGGAAAAAACCCATTAAATTGAAAACCTAGTTCTTCGTTAAATAGTAAAGAGAAGTTTTAATCTAATTCCTTTTTTTCATCGCCTCAGCTCGCAAGCGAGTTCTGGTTTAATTAACTTATACTCTCAATTTCCCGCGCTATTTATCTCCTAGTTACGTATCACTGGCTATTGTCCAACTTCTTCCTGAAAGCTATAACTATGTGCCAAGATTTTTTTAAGTTAAGCGCCATCTATTACACTTTTTTTAAACTACTTAAGGTCCAGTCTTGATGAGGAAAATTTTGTTGCATCTTTCGGAGATATGCGATTAACCGAACCGTGCTCCTCCTATGTAGATTTGAACTACAAGTGAGTAGTTATAACCCAGTGACGAAGCGAACATTTTTATATATTCTGGTAGCTTCTATTTGAAGTTCGTATATCTACAACTTTATCCTTTTTAACCGAGTGCAGTTTTATTTATTCACCAACTCCTTTATCAATCCATTGTCGGATACCGGTCTACTCTCAAAACGGTAAGGGTTAAGGCCATAGTCTGCCTCGCTAGCCGAATGCGTGGCCTTTATTTATTACTTATCTCTGAACTCCGAGTCCACTTTAATTAACTTGCATATTCAACTTAATTCCGGCCGTATTTTTAGGTCAGCGTATCGCTGGCGCTCCTCCAACTCCCGCTCGCGAACCTCTTAACAGTTCTCCAGGATATTCCCACTGCAGAATCACTGCAATAAGGTTTTTTAGGCACCTCGTTTTTACTAAAATTTCTACGTTTGCTACAAAGACATTGGTCTATCAATACTAAAAAACATAACTTCACGCCTGTAATCCCCAAAGGGGTAGACAGAGGAGTGTAGTACACACCCACGTGTCACGTTTAAGTTCCATAATGGAATATATTGATGGTGAGCCTATTGCCATATATCGGGCATACATCCAGACTCCGAGTCACTACTAGAAATTCTAAATTAGAAAAATCCATTAGTACCCGACCCGGGATTTGAACCCGGGCCCTCGACCAACGAGGCAGTCTATCAATACTATAGATGAATTATAGGCCTAAGCGTTATGAATACATAAGTATCGTATATTCTCAGAATTCTCTTTCTTGTTAATTTTTACGTAAGTACGTTTCTTTTTCAATAATGTCTTCTTTCACAATAATACTTTGTTAATCATTATCTACATTTGTTATAATAATTGTTATACGATTTATTATACGACTAAAACTAAACTACTGTCATTATTCAGCATCAAGTCACAGTTAAAAAAGAAATAGAAAAGTAGAATTAATACTGTTCCCTTTTACCTCAAACTCCCTGTTCACAATAGGATTAATTTTTCACTAATGCCATTTCGTGCACGTATAATTATGTAATAATAGAATATGATACGTTTATTATTTAATTAAAGCTATCATTTGCCATAAATGATGTTCACATAACTCATACCCGATGTGGGTCATATCGTTTGCTGGTGCTGGGGCACTGGTTCCAAACCTGCGGTTGAAACAGCACTTGAAGTGTTGTCCGATACCGTTCTATATAATAATTTTATTATATGCAATCGTACTATGTTCCTCATGGCAGGCAGAGAATACCGGACCTAACATGCTTCTTCTATATTCATCATTCTTTTCATACTCACTCTCATTATACACACACGGCAGATTCGAGAAAACATAATCAAATCCTAAAATATAAGGTGCTTAATTAGAATACAGCCTGATTAATTATTTTATTTTCGTAATTATCATATATTACTTTTAATTTACCTTAAGTGTACCATACACACGTACATACATATATATATATATATATCGTAAAATTATTATTGTTCATCCATGGAAAGACAACAATATAGTTAACTTATCTCTCATCAGCAAAAGGTTAAGAACCACTGTTCTGGGGTAAAATGGGGTGTGGGAATAGATGACTCGTTATTATTCATCTAAAAAATAATATATCAGCAGCATGTAATAATGTATGGCGTTACATGTTTCAAGATAATGTTACCGCCTTGGGGAGAGCATACGTTAAATTTCAGCAAAATAAAAAATAACCGATAAAGATAGTACTGGCTGGAAAAATAAAATTAAATAAGAAATTGTAGTCTGTATTTTATTTAAATGATTATGAAAAATTGTACCTATTTTTTTAAATTAAATCATTTAATTTTTTATGTGACATCACGCCCGTAATCCCCGAAAAGGTAGGTAGAGGAGTGTAGTACACTCCCACGTTTCACCAGTTACGTTTAAGACCCATGGAATAGGTGGTGAACGTATTGCCATACACCGGGCGCAATTCCAGACTCCAAGTCACTACGAGAAATTCTAATTTAGAAAAAGACAATAGTACCTAGCCCGGGACTTGTGCCCGGGGCCACCCGATCGGCAGTCGCGTTCACAACCACTCGACCAATGAAGCGGGCAAAGTAGTCAGTAAAGGCATATTTTTTTTAATAATGAGGCAAATAGTGTGTAAAATAGCTTAGATGCATTATTTCTGTGAATATATTTTTTATTATCTTCAATTGTTTCTGGACTTCACTGGGTTGTTCATTATTGTAAAATTGTGTGGTCATCTGTCTTAAACCTACAAAGCCATTATTCATACCTGAGTTCATTAACTCCCTTATCCTTATAGCGCCACTTTTACCAGTTCAATATCTCACATGGGTCTCCTCTTAGGATGACAGGATTCAGGTCATAGTCTGCAACGCTGGAGCCCTTACCCCGGGTTACAGACTTGCTTTGAAACTTTGTAACAAACTTCCAACAGACCCCTTCTTCCAGCTGTTTCGTCACTAATTTGCACTGCAGCAAAATCTGTAGATTACACTCAAACTCAGTTTCAAGGAAAAACTAACGCTCGTGTTTAAGACATAAATGTTAAAATTCCGTAATAACGCCTTCGCATAGTTATTTTAAAAAACTTTATGTTATATTTTCAAGTGAAATTTATCTCATTCGCACTGCAATCTTGACTTAAATTTATTAAAAACTGTTGTTCACTCGTGACACATTCAGTCCTGGAGAACTCGCTTCGGACGTGGACGAAGCGTCAACATTACTCTAATGTACAGCGCTTTAGATCGAGAATAGCGCGACACCGATTGTAACTAACGCGCTCGCTTTGTACCGCGCTCGGTGACGTATCGACACGCGATTATGACCACTATAGAGACGTTCCAGCATGCATTGTGGAGCGCCTTAACAATTTGTTACATTTATCGACACCATTTATTGCCAAGTATGTTTAATTAAACTGGTCCATTGTTTCTGTTGAAATGGTGTTGCTTTTTACGGGGTGGGTTGTAACTGGTAATCCGGTAGTATCTATTTTTTATTAAATAAGTATTAAGTACGATTTTTTTTATATTCAGTAATAGTACCTCACGGATCTAAAATATACCGCAACATATTTCTTCAATGCGGATTGGTACAACAATTATTTAATGTCATCATCATCGTCATCATCAGCCTATCTCACTCCACTGCTGGACATTATTTAATGACTATTATTTATTTATACAAAAGGCATATAATAAGATCATTCTGCTAACTACTGTATTATCATATAAAAAATGTTGTAATCGACAAAGTAGGATAGATATTTGAAATGTATGTTTCAGTATATATACCTATTAGGAATCGTGACATTTATCAAGACTAAACCTGACATATTCAATAACTGCGAAGAGCAATAGGCGCAAAACGAATTTACATCCACTGTATCATTATTGCTACATTATTAGGTACTACATTATTAACAGCATTACTAAAGTTCCAGCAGTACAAGTTTAGAAAAATTCAAAAACTTTTAAATAAAAGTATCCTATGACAAATTAATGAATTTTTGAATGACATGCATAGATTTTTTTATTTCTTATATTCATTTCAGCTTTTTATTTGACACAAAATTGAACTAATTAATGCGTAATAAAACAATGTATGTAAATACTTGCAGGAAATTCATTTTTTTATTTCTTAATATTAAAATTTTACGTATTTTATGATTTTATGAGTATAGGTAAGTAATATCTAAGTCACCTATGTTTACAAATATTTGTAATTTGAAATTGTCGTGCATTCTAAATTGAAGTCATTTAAATTTAAAATTGGATTTTGCGTCCTATAGGCGAGCAATATAATATGTCCTCGTACCTAACCTGAACCACCTACGTATTTCCATTACATACAACAAATGAAACCAACATGGGCACAATTAATAAAAATTAACACTTATTTCCTCAACGATTACCACAAACCCCTTTCATCCTCACGCCGCCTGTATCGCCAAGATCAGCGACACAATCAGGGCCACCCAGCCCTCGCGTGATGACGCCTGACGCCTGATGATGCGCCCGATAGCGCGACTGCTGTAGGGTTGTCAGACCCAGTGAATTTTATAATAAAACAAAATAAATAATGCCTTAATACATTTGGAACTTTTTATATATCTTATGAAACAGACAAATTTGTGACAGCTATTTACTAATACCTAGAAATGCAGCTTGTCTAAGCACGGCAAAATACCCTGGGTGCCAATTGGCAACAGCATAGACGATGCGAACAGCTGTTTTCAATGATTCTCAACTCGCGTGCCCAGCGGAGGGTATATAGGTAGAAATCCAGTAAGAGAGGCCAGCAATGGACTTAATCATACGGGTGATTGTGATGATATTTGGGAAAACAATTATTTTTATTGCCTTGCAAAAATATTTACTTAGCTTTACAAATTGTAGCCCAATTTACGATAATTATGTAATCATCGAAATTGAATATGTTTAAGCTTTATAAATGACTCTTAAATATCATGTGTCAAGTTAACAAAACAATATAATTAATAAAATAAAATTTAAAAATAGCCACAAAACAAAATTACAAATAATTTAATATTTTATATTAGCAACCCTAGCTGCCGGCCATCTTTTCTTTAATTGGACATTCCTATTGTATACCACGCAATGCATTTGGTTGTACATATCGAATGATGCAATCAAATACGACTCTTACGTCTACAGCGTAGGGGCTATTGTGACGTGTAGGTGTGAGAATGATTGTTGAAATGTAATAGCTTTTGTTTTGGAGGATTACTGCGTTTTTAAAGTTTGAGTTCGTTAGTTAAACTCTTTATCACAAAGACTGAAGACAACAATCTTAACGATTTATATGAACTGTTGCGTCATCACTTTTGAGAAAGGTCAGCCAGCAACTTCTTGGTTTTAATCTTGTAATGTTGTTACTATTGTGACCCAAATAAATACATCATCGCTATTAGGCGCTGCCGTCCATGGACTGTAGCAACCTGCAGACAGTACCTACAGAAGACTAGAGATAGGCAAGATACTGTGTGATATTAACAGTAATTAATACGACTGTTGTTCTACAATAGGCCGTAACATTTATGCAATTAGTATGATTTCAATTAGTATCTACACTATTCTAAAATAATAGACACGTAGCTAGTTCGAGGCACTGTGATTTTATGTATATACGTGGACATGACCATACTTTATTAACTGAAATACAAAATATTATAATAGCAATCGCTTCATGATAGAAAAAATATTGCTATGTTTTCTTGCTGAAAAATGGACACCTCAATTTAGATATTACATTGATGACTAAATATTCCTAGTATAAAAGTCAATTCATCTCTTTCTCTTTTATAACTCCATACACGTATGTATGTCTCCATACATCGTAAGTATGTCGTGTTGAAAATTTAACATCTTAACCTACATATTGAGAGATCCTAAAACGCGAAACATCTTACGGCCGCACCCCTCTTGAAATATTACTGTTTAGTGGGGGGGCGGCAGAGAGTAATGGCAGCGCGTGACGTGACGTATCATACCCGCTGACGGGACACGTGTGGCTGGACTTGGGAATTATAGAGCTTCTGGAAATGTTAAAGTACTCCAGTTAAGGTGTAACCATTCGAACCTTACTATAAAAACAACTTATTTGTACCCAATGCGATTGTACTTTCTTGTGCAATGGGTATACTTTAGAATTTTATTCAAACATAAATATCTATATTTTTATCGTTCACACTATCGACACTTTGGAGACGCACGGGTTGACATCTTAAATAAAATAGAACAAAACAATAATAATCAGTCACATTGGAAACGTAGCGGTTAGCAAAATTCACAGACCTTAAAAGGCAATATGAAAGCATAGGTACGCCAATCAATTGATACTGGACTGTTGATTCCAAAAACGAAATATAAAAGAAAGAGTCCACCCATACCCACTTCATAGCACATACATTCGCTAAGCTGTTATTGATTCTTAAAGCACGACCGTTGTAAAAAACTTATTATTATTTTTAAACTCCTGCAATAATACCGCGCAATAAACCGCCAAAGTTTCCCTTTAACACTTAATCGCTGATCAAATTGATGAGCAAAACATCTGTTTTATGGAAGTTCGTCTATTAAACAGAAGTTATGTACACCACTCGGTTCCCGCCAATGGCCCGAGGCGGCCAATAATTTATGTTTCTATAGCCGCACTTAAGCTGTTCTGTTGTTTTGGCAGCAATGAGCAAATTTCACAGCAGATTTAGACTCACCCCTTACATACCTCTTACTAATTGTTGAGATATATAACATAATTGGTGAAAAGTAAGACAGTACTACACTCTTCTACCTAACTCTGCGTGGAAGTATAGGAGTGATGTTATGGTGATGATTTTTTTATTCACGAAATTACGATGGAAAGTGGCAACTATGGAAGATGGCGATGTTTCCATTTAGTAAACGATAATATTGCCAACTACGCTACGGTGCTGTCATATTATGTTAATTACCAATATAATGCAACTACTCACATTGTAGAACGCTCGAGAAGGTAAGCTACGTATAAACCAAGCATCACATAATGCGGGGTTTCAATCAAATCCACATTGTCGTATAGTTAACAAACGTTCCAGATATCTAAGTCTATGATCTCTCCAGTCCATAGACTTATGTACAAAAATAAATAGAACCGATTTTTTTATTAGTCCATGGCAGAAGCGGCCGTCAGAATCAACCGTACAAGGTTTTGACTCTCTACACAAAAGCATTCGCTGATATACACCCCATGATCCTTATAATCCAATTAAGGTAGAAGTATTTAGGACTTGGACCACGTATGCCGTATACCTTCATACCTTCTCTTTACATTCCTTTCCACGAGAATAGATAAATATTTTTTTATATTTTAATTCAATCCAATTGTTTACTTAGGTTATGTTTTACGCAGTGGAATACCTGATACTACGTAAAATGTACTTTATATTTGAATATAAGTTCCGAACAAATATCTGATGCACCGCTATCCTACAGTAGCCCTACACCCTACTGTACACATCCTTACACATCATACCTTATCAAGCCTACTTCATTTCCTAAAACGTCCCACTAATCAACATGTAATGAGCAATTGCTAGGAAACTCGCAAACAAAATGCTATAATTTGTTTAGTTACAACATCAATAAACAAACGAAGGAACATACTCTCGACCCGAATCCAATTAAAAGTTTTTCCTCGTAAATTAGGAAGACCTCACAACATTCCCGCAGATAATATAATTGTGAGGGCGATTTGATACTCCCAGTCTGACCTAATACGGCCTGACAAGACTTTTTTTGTTTTATGTTGGAAAAGTTTAAAATGGCCAGGTGCTGATGATTTTTATACAGGGCTGGATTTAAACTAGACTGAGATTATGTTGTAAAAATGAGACGGCTGTTAAAC
>DWFT01000261.1:0-12875 GCA_018246795.1 Microceris patrobas patrobas
ATAAGACGGGTTGATGTTGACGGTGATGATGAATAAAAGAAACAATCGTTTATGAAATAACTATAGGCATATTTTAACATTTCCATACCGTCAAATGATAATATAATCAACAGCTACCCTTGAAACTTAATGTTGGTACGTCAGCGCCCTAATTAGCCATTCGGCACGGCTCGCTGCATGTCGCATTAATGTAATAGCCCAACAAAATTATCAGTCGTGCACTGTTCATAAGGATACTCGCTTAAAACCTACACTTGTTTAGACCATAACGCACTAAAATGTACTAGAAAGTTGATAATTAATTGATTGAAAAATTGATAGCAAAATAAAAATAGTTGTAAAAATCGGCGGCCTTTCCTTTCTATAACAAATTGCCGACCTAATTGTAGATAGAGCTCGATCGTTTATAATTGTTAAGTAAATGGAAATGTTGTATTGTTTGATCGCAACACTAGGCCACTATCATGTTGGTTTATTTATGCAGAAACATAAAACATATATATCCAGAGCAATCTGAATTGTGTTGCAAAATATACGTTACAGATATCGTTTTGCATAAAACAGTATAAGTGGCATCCGGCCAACTAAACCGTAGATTGATTTTCATATAATGTCCCTGTTTAATGATACCGAAGGGCGCCCACCTAATTACTCAAACAAGGTTACAGAAGTGGCTTGTTCACTTGGTGGCTTTTTGTTTCAAACGTAAACATTCAGACCGGCCGCAACCCCTGCCTCCTGGAGGTCAAGAGCAATTAGAGAGCTCGTCGTTTGGGGAGCATTTTTTAATATTAGTACTCTTATGTATTGTTGCGCTCATGTATTTGCTAATGGATATTCCTGGACGTACTCTTGGTTTTTGATTTATGTCGCTTCTGTTTGAATATTTGTATAGTTTTATTATAAATATCATAAGTAACTTAATGTTGAAATTTGTCCGGTTAGCTACGTCTACGTCAAAAATATATTGATTGTTCCAGTGTTGGACATGAATTTTCTTTCATAATGGGAATGGTTATTAAGACCACAATCAACCTCGTTGGTCAAGTAAGAGTGATATGTCATCTTAAAAAAACATCTACAGACACTCGCGGCTGTCGTGTTACAGCGTCACTTCACTAGGTGGACAAGTCATTTTGGCGCAGCGCTGATTGATTGCGCGCCGTTGGCGAGCGTATTTTTATTGCCTTCAATTTCGAAACGCCGTAGATATGGCCACTGATAAAGCGTTGTAAATTATTCATTTTATGACCGATTTTATGCCGACATCCCATCAGGCTGTTGTTCTAATTCGATTTGTCATAAATCAAATTTGTCTGCCGAAGCCAATTCTCAACGTAACAAGTTCAAGATAACATCGAACGCACCTAACGCTAATTTATTTTGATGCCATTAGTGGGCTTCGATACTTCAATATTTCTTCGATAACTGCTTACAGAAAGTCACAACTGAATCAGAACTTGCTATTATTATTATTATATAATCTCGCCAGGTTCTTTGCGACGTAGACAGAGAGCATCGAGTGCCAAATAGGTCTACACTTATAGACTTGACACACTTTATCTGTATTCATTACTTTCTATACACGGGTTTAAATGCCGGCTGCAGGGACTTGACTCCTCCATGAGCAAGTATGTGACCTATTTGGTCAAAATAAGCGAGTCTTGGTCACCTTCGGCATTCATCAGCATAACATGAACTATAACGATATTTATATGCTTCAGAATCATTTTTATTCCAATTATGAAACGACCTTAAATTGTTGTTAGTGTATATCTGTAACATTGCCGCCGCGCTGCGAGGGGAGCATGGCTGTTTAAGTTGCAACTGGCGATTGCCAATTGCATACAAATCGCTTCCAATACAGGTGCGCCGAACGCATTTGGCAAAGAAACCAATATCGAAATAAGCATTTCGTTTTAAAGTGAAATCTGCAACCGTGACTTTGGTAAATTGGAAAGAAATTGCAACGTCGGCGCCGGGGGTGTGCGTCTAATTTTTAATAATGGAAAATTTTGTTATATTTAACCCCACTACATGCAATAATTATAATATTCGGTAAAAAAATTAAAGCACGGACGCACAGTATTTAAAACAATAGTACCTACTATATCAATAACTATAGGGAAAATCATATTTAATTTTTTTACGTAATATTTTTATAAAGAAAACTGTTGTAAAACCCAACAAAAGTTAATCTTTCGGCACAATTTTAAATGAATTTTAAATCGATCGAATCGTATTTCTTAATGTTGCAAATGATATAGTAATACTATGGAATATATTACGACGCGATGTTTTATGGAGTAGATAAGCAGGATGTTTGTAAATAACATCTATGTATTTCAAGAATTGCAACGAAAGTTCCATCTAACCTTAGCAGCGAGCAATGAATATTTCTACGTTAAAATATATTTTACGTTGAGTATATTGTAGGTACACGAGAACATGCCACCCCGCGTCCGGACAGTACAATGCCGTGGAAAAGGCATCTCAAAATAACTGGATTCAGATGAATCAGACAGATCAAGGGAACCGCTCATAAAGAGGGAGGCTAATCTTTATACTATTATATTATATCATCAAGCAAGTTCTCTTACAGGGTAGATAGAGAACACCGATTGCCAAATATCTCTACGCCTACAGACCTCACATGTCATCATATTACTTTCGTCCCTTCCTTCATACACATAAGCTGGTTTGTTTCACTTGGTATTACGGTCATCAAAATCAAATTAAATATATATATTTTATTGTCGAATACAGCTAACCGCAGATTTTGTAATATAATATTTGCAAGTTGGTTCTTCTCTGTTTTTTCCATGAATAACATAGCACTAATAACATAGCACTAATAACATAGTATGTGTATATAATATAAGTGTCTCGTGATTACTAACAGATGGTGGGCAATGTGGTCGTGTTCGTGTGTGTGAACGTGGTGGGGGCGCTGATGCACTCGCTGATGGAGACGGCGCAGCGGCGCGCCTTCCTCGACACTCGGAACTGCATCGCCGCCCGTCTCGACATGGAAGATGAGAATGAGAAACTGGTAATTACCTACTACGTACTACTTACAAGAGATTCTATTAGCAATTTGATATATTCAAAAAGCCTTAAATTTTTCGACATGTCTGAATAAAAATTGTGGATAAATTCTCGGGTTTATCGAATGTAAGCAAATCGTAAAAATTCACGAAGAGAGTAAATAACTCTTTGATCTGAAAACAACAACACAGTTTTAGTGGTATGTGTAATAATATCTGTCCTTGAATAACGCAAACATGTCACTGATACAGGTCGTATAAAAATAACGCGTTTGAAACGGAAGAAGTGATATTTGATCGTATTAGCGTTACACAGGAAGATGACTAAAGTGCGAAGTCTAGCTAAATTTACTTCTCTTTCACCGTTGACACATCTCTCTTGCAATCTAATTGTTTTGTCAATTACAAAAGGTACATTGAGCCCTAATGTATATTCTCCGTGGTGATTCAGAAGATCCGTCAGTTCACTGACGCAGTCTCAGGTCCGCCGGCGCCGGCTGCATGGCGAATCGCTTAAGCCCGTCTCTAAACTCATCGGAAAATTATCAATTTCATGCTTACTTATTTTTAGAATACAGTCCCGACACGACAGCCTTTTCTTTTTTGTCCTCAGTCTATTCACCTTCTATTTTAGATAGACATTTTTTTCTTAGCCTTTTCTCGACGCTAAGCTTTACCGTTTTAAATGCGCTATTGAAATCAAAATTGTTTTGTACGTTTTGTGTCACCTAAATGGCCCCATTTTCTCCTGTCAGCAGAGAAGGATCGTGTTTTATTGTAATATTATTAATTAGTATCGTTCTCTTCACCTTTATTAAGTAATTGCTTTCTTAATTAAATGAGCGTGGACAACTAATTGAATCGCAAATTTAATTCGAAGTGTTCTCGGGTGAGGTGTCGTTAAGGATATTTCCAGTATGCCAATTCAAATTTTTCCTTATATAGAACAATTACAAATATATATATACTTATGTAGGAGTTTCATCTGGAGTATAAGAGTATAAATTTAATCAGAGTATAAATAAACAGAAAGCTTTTTAAAGTCTAGAAAGTTCTCTAAAATATTACATGAAGCCCAGGTGCCTTTGGCAGAATGTTTGCACTGTATTTACTGTAAACAATATTTTCTCGGAATGTAAGAATTTATAATGTGTTGAATATTGTGAGATGTGGATTTATTTGCACATTTTGCTGATCGCATCATCGCATCGTGTCATCACAACATCGGATAGTTTATTTATCGTTTCGTTCATTAATTACATTCATTGAACGCGCATTTTTTTTGATGTTGATGAATTTTATAATCATTTATGTTACGGCTGCCTGCTTGATTGCCCCGTTGGTCGAGTGATTACATGCTCGACTGCTAATCGAGAGGACCTGGGTTCGATCCCCGGGTCGGTTAGGTTTTGGGTTTTCTATTTTGGAATCACTAGTAGTAGTATTTGTGCACGGTGAAACGCGTGAACCCCCTTTGGGGGTGATAGGCGTGATGTTAGGTTTATCTTTGTTACGTATGTACGACATATATACTGATCATCTATTCAGAAAACCAATATAAGCAACACGATAGAAATATGTAAATCGCTGCTCGGCCTGCCGGTGCGCTTACCTCTGTCTCAATTCGACGGATTGAATAATAGAAAATGTAATACACGACTAAGTTCTAAATTAATTTCGTCTTGACACTATCAATAATTCCATCGAGTTGCTCTTGTACACATTTATTTAAAAATGTAATGTCATTCATTATATTCTACTCTTAAACTGATATAATTAGATATGTAAATTTAACACTTTAATTATACCGATATCTTCTGCAACAGGAACGCTTGCTGCTGTCAGTGCTGCCGCAGCACGTTGCCATGGAGATGAAGAACGACATCATATCGCCAGTCGAAGGGCAGTTCCATAAAATCTACATCCAGAAACACGAACAAGTTAGGTGAGTGACTTTCGCTGTATGGCCTATACCTAATAGGCATGACAAAGTAATGCTCTTAGTGCGATGATTGGATGTGTGAATAACATTCAATATGTGTATTACGATGCTCTATGGTTGCTAGTCATATCAGAGAAACATCATGTATTGGTGACAAGACTTTCAATAGTTATAGAATCTGAGATAATACCATTCGTGGACTCGACAACAGAACAGTCTATCGATTTGGACAAAGATTTGTTAAAGATACATTGAACATTTCGAAAGATTACATAAGAATCGGCGCCTTCAATATTGACAATGCGGGTCACAGCGGGCATGCGGAATGGACGCGACGTCCCTGAAAGAAATATCATGCCGCGAGACCAGTTCTCGTATTTGGCAATGCGGCTATCTAGTTAGACGTAGTTTTTGGCTAGATTCCAGCCCGGTCTAGACATAATTTCCCTCACTCAAAAGCCAATAATTTACACGTACACCCGCACGTAATTGAACGTGAAACCGACATCATAATTAGACACGGCTATAATTCAACATAATTCGAATCAGGTAGCACACTTGTAGTGATTTGATTTTTCTATTATGTGATGGACTACGGTTTGGCCGCGATCTCGCTTGATGGAAAGCGCACATGTGTGTTAAGAAAGTACACGCGTGCTTGGAAAAATTTATTCACCCTAACTTTAAATGTTTTTGGATTACATTCATCATGAAATACATTTATAAGATTCACTTGCAAAAAATATTGTTTTGTATTAAAATTCTTGTTTAGTTATATTTTAGGTTTAATCAATCCAAGTTGCTATAGAAGTCATAAGTTTTGGTTTGATTCTACATTCTTATATTCCCAAATTCTACGTCACACCTTTTTATTATTGAACTGGCTAAATGCTAAACTAGAAGAACGCCATGCGGGAATGAATAACGAAACAGCGCTCTGTTGTAGTTGGTATTAATTATAAATAGCACATGTTTAAGTTTTAATTCACACTTGTATCGAGCTTCAACACTATTCAATTAATTATCAATAAATATTTAAACAGTGATACGAGTCATACTTCTACAATTTCTAAAGTAACGTATGTTTCTATTTTGATTTTCGTTTTGTTTTATCGGCCGCAAAGTTCTAAGCGCTGTGGAACTTGGAACATGTAGTGCGTCTCGCTATCGGGCGCTGTGATGAGTTGTCAGATTAATTTTTCCAAAGTTGTGTCGTGACGGACCGCGGCGCCGGTCACGAGCTCCGCCCGTCGCTTCTGGTTCGATTGCTTGTACATCATACCACGTCACACTACATATTACACTGTGATACATCTTTGTTTATATTATGGACATCGATGAGTAGGTTCTCTTTTGTGGGTATGCCAATGTTTTGCGCGAGACTAAATATTTTGACTCCTCGGTCTTGTTCGTACATTACTATGTAATTTTTTTATATTTATTTCTAAGTTTACCAACGGTTGAACTATTTAAAGAACACAATATACGGTTCTGACCAATACAATTTAAAAAAAAATGTTCAATCACTTCCAGATCAAAAACATGATTGAGGAGATTTTGAACAAACGAACACGTAGCAGTACACCTTATTAAATATAAACAGGATATCTCAATCATAAAGTGTGACAGGTATGTTCTAGAAGTAGATAAACAGAAACAGGAGTTTAAAGCCACATATCCAATGTCAAAGGCAAGTAAAGTCCCAGCTAAGACAAGTACTAATGCATCGTTACCCCTGATCGTTTAAATGCCTCATATATTACTGTCTGCATACGCACTGCATTAGAACTATACGCCAGCTACTAAATTACAGTTTGGGTGCAGTTTTAGCGCGGTTGACATAACTGCAACGAAAGGTGACTTTGTCTAGTGCTTTCTCCATAGCAGTATATTTTTTTTATTAACTTTTTCGTTTTGGAAAAAAACGAGCTTTGTTGATCTATATACCAATATTCCAATCCAACAAGTCTAACGTTCCTAAATGCTAATAGCATGATTAAGATATGTATTTATATTTTATTAGGACATGGAGGTTTACAGACACCATGTACCTGATATTTAACTTGCAGTTAGGGATGGTCAGCGCTAATTGTTTTACTTAGGACATAACAAAACGCCTGCCTTTTCACGAAGGGAAAGGTAGAGTATAGTATACTTCCACGGTTCATGTTTGATATTAGTATTACACTGTAATAAAAATCGTTTTGAATAGTCGCAAAATCTGGTCTACACAATAGTTATCTGTTACGAAATAATAGTGTTGTGAACGTTAAACGTTGATGTTGGTCTTATGCACAAGATTACGTTTTTTAATTTTTTTTTTATGCACAAGTTCACATGTTTGAATGACGTTAAAGTGCAGGCCGAGTCGATTGCATACAGCTCGGTACACCGAATATTCCTAAACCATGCGACTTGCGAACTTAAATCTGATGCTCTGTAAGAATTTTCTAACTATAATGTAACACGTATTTGTTTGAGGATTTCGACAATTTGTGTAAAGTTTTTTTTTTTTAAATTATATATACTATTGCTAGAGATGTTTGGTTCTTGGTGCTCACTGCCTACCCCGTGAGGTAATGTTTCTTATCTTAACCATTTTCAAGTTGCACCCCGAAAAAGCCAAAAGCTTGATTTAAAAAGCCTTACAATATAAAAATAGCTAAATTAAAATCTTCTTATACTATTGACTTACGCGCTAGTTTCACTCACTCGCTTTGATACGCCCCGTTGCGTGTTTACTTTTGAGAAGACAAATATCTAAACGAGGAAAACAATAGTCGTTAGCGACTAATTTATTTATCGGCGGCTGCCAAATGATTTCCTCGTTAAGATTGTTAGTCGCTGACGACTAAATACTTTGCGCCGCTCCAAGCGTTAGGGTCGGTACACACGTTGCGTCTATTAGTCTTACGTACAAGTTAAATATTGTATGTTACGTACAAGTTAAGTATTGTACTTTGTATGACCAGAAGATAATAATAATAATAATTTATTGACCAAACCTTGTTACATTTCACGCAGACAGCCCTGGCTCCCGGAAAAGCGTGAGCTGTGGCCTGGGAGTCAGTACTTTCCCTATTAGTGTATTACAATTGAAGACGCGACTGACATGTTGTTATACGCCATAGGTACTATTTGTGACATTGTATTTGTTACTTATGTACTCGTATATATTAAATGTGCTAACAAGAGAAGGTTGAAATGGCTCGAAACTTTCAACAAAGTAGGTAGTATCAGTGTGTGTGATTTTTTGTAACAAGGTATTGATACAACGAACAGAATTCTCTTAATCTTTTATAGTTATACTGATGTTAATGTTATTAATAATAAAATGGCCCCGAAAATTATGTTTACTGTAATAATTGTTGATCGTAACTAGTGTACATGAGACAAATTTATCTGCATGTAAAAAAACCTTTTTAGGTGTATTGTAATGATCGTATAGTCGCAGGAAACCGCACACCACATATATAGAAGACATTAAAACAAATGAGACATTTTTATGGGTAACACAACACATAAGTGTATAGTCGGCCTTACATGGCGCCATTAGCCTAAGCACATAACGTATGTACATACATACGATACGTCGGTCCACTAAAATGTTTATCGACACGATATTGCATGCTGTGTACACACACAGAGAGACAGACACACAAATCACTAAACTGTATATATACTAGCACTGAAACGATTTAATATCATTATAAAACTTGCAGAATGTACACATTTGGGTTTTTAGCTCATTACTTTGTCATGCTTGCGAGTAACATAAAATTCTCTTCAGTTTTAACACTAAAATAGAGCAAAGAATATTTATTATTGTTCGGCAATTCATCATCATCATCAGCCTACTCCCGTCCACTGCTGGACATAGGCCTCTCCAATGGCACGCCACTGAACTCGATCTTCAGCTCTTCGCACCCATCTACTGCCTGCCAATTAAGTTTGTTAATGTCACAAACGAACAAATAAAAATACTAAAATGTTTGCATACATATGTATTTATCGGTCTTAAAACTTTGTGAAGGAAATCGATTTACCCGAAAAATAATATTTTTAAAAATTTAAATATATTGACCTAATTTCAGCTTTTGTTGATCGTTCATATGAATTTAGAACATGAATGCATCTTCCAAATTCGTGAACATTTAGTATACGTGCGAATTTATAAAAGTATCAGTAATAAACCTACACATTTTATTTTTCCTTTGAATTTATTGCACACCAACACTACTCGTATTTCATGAAATGAAAAACACAAAAATATGAATGATAAAATAAAATATTCTCTCGTAATAAACATATTTAAATAGAGCGCTGCTGTGAGTGTGATAAATAATGATTTTGTTAGAAGTGTTTATTTACGACGCACTTGTACTTCGCGGATATAAATTAAATTATAAAACGCGAACTGCTCCGGCGCGCGTGTGCGGAAGATATGTTAATTAACAGCACAGAACATGTCTCGCGTTGGAGATAATAATTCTTTTAACACCAATAACTTAATTGCCAATTGCTTTAATTGCCGCCAGTCGTCGAGCGCCGTTTTAATTAAGCCAAAAGTAATAATCATCACATGTGTAGCGCAACAAAGTAGTAAAGCTCGCTATGATCTATCCGCACGTTGAAGGACCGTGCATGAATTTTTATACTTTACAAGGTAGCGTTTTTTAATTGGATTTCGGTATAAAATTTGATATTATCAAATATTTTTGATTCACGTGTTGTATTGGCTTGTTACCTTGGGACATAGGTGATAAGGTCATAGGCACACACGCTCTCCATAAAAGAACGCATCAAGACTATTTAGTAGCAAAGTATTTGCGGTCAGACGCAGTGCACTGGAATTGGAAGACTTGGGATTGAGATGGAATACTTGGGTTAACATTTGAGATGTCTTATTGCTTGTGCTTTTAAAATTTGAAAATAACTACCCTAATTATTATTATAGTATCAACTTCCGAGAATTTCGAAGAATTTAGTAACCAAACCTGATTATAATACATAGATAAATACTCATTTCAAAGCGGAGTTTTAGTAGATAAGAAAATATTAGTCGTCAGACTTTTCTCTTCGGATCTCTAACGGTTTCACTGGCTATCAGTATGTAGTCTAACTAGTAACATAACGCAGTGTCTTAAGTAGGAATATGTTGAACGAACCAGTAAAACTAGTGTAAAAGTGAGTTGAATTAATTCAATACTTTCCGTTGAGCTGCCGTATCTGTCATGCGCTGTCGTTATGATATTCAAAGTCTGTTTGACGCCAAACGACGTTGTTAGTGGAGAAATGAAATGGGTGGTATAACTTGTCTTAACGGCTACCATGAAGAACAGTTTCTGTTCTATATTAGATAGATCTTTGTACAAGCACTTGTGATGTCTTAGGTGTAGATGTAATAACGTTAAGTATAGATTTCTCGAAAATTATCTGTTATATTACCTATATAATTTAAATTATCTTTATAATTCTAAAATTGATCAAATTAATAATTCAACGCGTGATGAGACTGGATCGGGCGCGTGATTGCTACTGCTAATCATATGGGAATATTCCTGTTTCAGAATTCCCGGTTGAAGCGGTTAGATATCATTCGAAGTAAACGACGCATTGGTTTCTAATCTGTGTCTTCATATATCGATGGTATCGACCACAATCGCCTAACGAGTTAGCAAATACTTCTCAATAGCTAGAAGTGAAAGTTTCTAAGAGTCCTATAAGTCCAGGTTTATTGCCCCTTAGTGCTAGAAGTACCTGAACTAAGTTACATTAACAGTTCTATTCCTATTGACCTATTCGAGGTAGGTTGTTAATGCCCGTGGGCGGCAGCAGCAATTTATACTGATTTCTCGTGTCCTATTCCCTTCAAGTAGAAAAAACAATTTACTTTTAACAGTGGGTTACAGTCAAAAACTTCTAGCAAAGTAATATTTCTTCTAATATGTAAATACTAGGGTAGTAATCAGTTGGAATAACGGGTTTATCGATTATTAAGAAGAAAAAACATTACTCATTATGTACAATAACAGCAATAACAATGAAATCTGTTGGACCTTATTACGAGTTAACGACCTTTTGTGTCCTGAATTGTGGTTACCGTCAAGCATATCATCCGTTTCCGATTTTACGAGAGATAATCTCTTTTGTTACAAGTATCATTGTTTCGTCCTTTTCATCTGTCGATTGACTCTTGCCATCTTGTTTGATTCGTTCGCGAGCTTCTCAATAGCGATTCGAAATTTATTATGTGAGATAATATTCCGTTCAGTCATCGCCAATGTATTTTCGGAAATATCTGCTGCATACCAAGTTTTTTACTGGATTTCTAAATAAATTTTGAAATAACAATAATGTATTGGTTTTATATTTAAAGTTTATGAATTTTGGGTGTAAAGTAGTCTCAGTAAAAATGGGTAACATTTTATATAATTATATAACTGAGACAAACAAAAGCTATGACATATATTACGGTATTTTGAGATGTTTAACAGGAGTTCCCATGACAACTTTATTCTTTTGGTATACATAATAATATGTTTATATTTTACATATACTTTGTATAAATAAATTGTTGCGAAGTCCGCTCCTATCAGCATACCCGTCAAATTATTGGCGAGCTTACATCATGTTCGCGCTTAGGAGTACCGTACACTTGGCCGGGCCTCGCCATTACCATAATCATTTCGAATATGAATAAATATGACATAGACGTGCCAACCACTGCTATAACAAGACTAATGACCGCGGTTAGATCTGTCTTCTGGAGCTATTTAACTTAGAGGCGCGACCTCCGAACTAAACCTTAAATGGCACTACCGATAAATCAATCATATTTAGATCGGCTATAAGGGCCACTCAACTATATTAGCTACGTAATAAGTGTTAACTACATACAAAAAATCTCAAATGATTCAGTATGATTGGCACATTGATCTAGTAGTTTGAGAACCTTACTGCTGAGCCCGAGGTCATGTTTTCGACCCTCATACCGAACAAACATTTGTATGACGTACACGAGGATTTGTTCTGTGCTCGCTTGTAAAAATGGATCTATATAAGTATATATGTACACATTTATATGTATGTATACGTAAGTTATCAGCTGTCTGTTTTCGGTAGTACAAGCCTTCCATGAGCCCAGTTCACATGGCGGTGTGTCGAGATGCCTTAATATGTATATTTGAAATTTAATTTTGTGTTGCTGGTTACGACGTATTTTTGGTCCGTTAAAGTGGCGGGTGGCCTTTATTCGCCTCATAATTTACTCCATCAATTTAACTGTTGTTGTGCAGTAAAAATTTATTACGAGATCATAAATGTATATTTACACGTACTTAAATTAATCATTTCTGTTACGAATGTAGTACTTTACTAATTGATTAATAGTTGTGGTTATATACTTGATCGTTAATATTTGTACGTGTAAAATTTACTTTAAACATATAAATCATATACGTTAACATGTACTCCATTTTAAGTTAAGTCAATAACATTTTAAGTCAAGTTGAATAAATTTTAAAAGTTTTCTGAAAAAAAAATAATGATTTTATAATATTCACCGCACAGTTAAATTTCAGTTTCCATTTACTCGTTACTAAATCCAACTCCGTTTTCAATTAAAATGTTTACAGCAAGCACTGAGAGGTATATTTTTATAATCCTCAGCCGATGGCCTGTATCACGTACTCCTATTGAGTGACGTCCAATTCTACATATTTGTTTCGATTGTTAACCTCGGCGCTATCTGCGATTACTAAAAGGGAATTGTTGTTATTTGATTAATGTATCGTAGAATTGCAATTCATTCGATCACGAATTGCGAAATAATAACGTTCCACGTTTTATAGCATTCACTTTTAATAATCTCGCGCTTTGAGCGT
>DWFT01000262.1:0-12873 GCA_018246795.1 Microceris patrobas patrobas
AAATTAATAATGACGAAGGACCTAGAACAGGTACGAAACTAGTCGGGCCATCCCGAAAACCGTACGTGAGTTAAGCCGGTACATATATAATCGTTAATTGTACAATATATTTAATTTCGATCAGTATACCATGATCATGGACGAGCGGTCTTTGTTTCGGCCCGTAAAACGCGAAACAATGGCTTATTTATTCCTCCACGCTTCAGAGCACTTAATCGCAATACGTGAGGGCGCGGACCGCTGACGTAACTCGCCTGATTTGTACGTTGTTGTAAAACTGAGACAAATCTCAATGCATATTGCAGCTAGACTGCCGCCATTTGCATCTGTCGCTGGAACACCTGCCCTGTTAAACATTGGTTGTATATTTTTTGATCAGCAGTCGCGACGGCATTACTGTTATGGTTTTTCAAATATGGCGTTTCAATATATGTAGGAATATAATTTTAACTTGTAGCAACTATCAATGTTTAATATTCGCTGATGGAAGTGTCAGAAGTCTTCGATAATACCACGAAAATATGACTAAAACAATGAATGTCGTCGCTTGCCAGATTTGTAAGGATATAGGTATTTGGCACCCAAAGATGTCTGCCTGCCTTTTAAGGGAACTGGTGTGACGATATACTATTAACATAATATAATATTATCTCCCATTGTTATAGATTGTTTCTAGCCTTATTTGCTTAAAGTTTAACCTTGAAGGTCAATGTCGTGGCATTTATCCCTTTGATAGCAGTTGTCAATGGAACACTATCAGACTATTAAGCGTGTCGTGAGTACCTACAATAGTGATCAAATTAGGTACGTATCGGATAATTTTCTTACTTTTTTATTTATGTTGAAGGACGTAGGTGCCGAGGGAGACGAACACTCACTTATCTAGACCAAATAAGTCAAGTTTTGACGGATGGGGGAGTTAGAAGTTTCCGAAACCAGTGTGCGTGCATGAAGCGTGTGATGAATGTGCAACCAGTGCTCTTTGCCTACCCTGTAAGGGACCTGGCGTGAAGATATGCATGTATATATTTTTTCGAGTTAATGTTACTAATTTCAGGCTTATCTTCCACCGCGTTCTGCGTAAGTTCATGATGAATGATCTCTGATAAGTCCGAAACTAGTCAAGCCATTCTGAAAAAAATTACGTAAGTTAATTCAGTATGTCAATTATAGCTACACTAACAATTAAATATCTAATTACTGTATATTTTTCAATATGAACTGTACAATATAATTAAATCATCATTTGTAGTTCATTTAAATAAATTCAGACGAATTTACTTAAAACCGTCGTTTTATTTTATCCATTACATTATTTAACACATTTTTTTTTGTAATCCGTATTCTAACTGTATTAGTAAGGAAGGTAAATTATCTCGAGATTATAGTTTCAAGGTCAGTTGCACAGTTAAACAAATAATTAGTTATAATTCTACATGCAAGGATTAATGTGGGGTTTCTCATAAAAATAATTATTGTTTAACAGTGATAGCCTAGCTGTTCAGAGGTGAGCCTCCCACTGCGCGAGTCCTGGATGCAAATCCTGGCGCAAATCTCCAGAAAAAAATGTCTGTTTTGAAATTAAAGATCACTTGGTGTAACGGTAAATTAAAACAACAAATACCTATGCAGTTTAGAGCTCTCCATAATGTCCTCTAAGATATGGGGATTGTGCCACAGCACAAAGCTAGGAGAGGAGACCCGTATCTAATGGTGAACGATAAAAAATATGTCCGGATACTTCAATTTTTTTATGGGGCTCTCTAACGTCATCATCATCGTCGTCGTCAGCCTACTCTCGTCTACTGCTGGCCCTAGGCCTGTCCAATGGCACACCACTAAGCTGGATCTTCAGCTCTGCATCCAACCAGTGCTACCAGCCAGTTTACGTAATATCATACATAGTTCATTGATTATAGAACTTGACTCTGAGTATAGGAAAACATCTGCGACTCGGAGCGAATGTAGCTTCAACGTGATAACTTGGTATGTCAATATGTCAATAACCTCATAAAAAGACCAGGTGTCCATGGCGTCTGTTGGCTACTGTTATAAAATAAACATTTGTGTCATGTTGGCTCATTACATGCAATGAACTGCAAACATCTATACATATTAATAATATTGAAGTATCTGTTTGTAATATAAAAATTTTGTATATTGAAGACAGCATGTGAAAATATACACGGTACATTTAAAAAAACGTAATAAAAAACGTACCACGTAACGTCTGTAATCCCCGAAGGGCTAGGCAGAGGAGTATAGTACCTACACTAACTCGTTTCATCAATATAACAAAAACAATTTTTTTTTAATTTTTGTTCTGTCTGTCTGTTTGTTCCAGGTAATCTCCAAAACGGCGGAAACATCACAGATTTCGACGATACTTTTGGTGGCAGATAACTCGTGTTATGAAGAGTAAATTAGGCTATTTTTATTTCAGAAAATGTTTTACGGTTCCGTACAAAATAATTGAAACCAATAAAATATAATAAATCCACGCAAAGCGAATCTCAAGATATATCTACGATCGTCTATTAGATATTTGTCTAGCTTTAAACGACTTTTCCTGCTTCGAAAAAGTTAAATACCTGATAACTTCCTATTTTTCTCTTTTATACCACGATATGGTTTTCTTCGAAATTTAATTCAAGTCGGCCACAGGTACATTTCTACAGTCCAATGCGAAATCAATTGCGGAAGTCTATATTTTTTAAATTCTAGCCTAGCGTTTGACCACAATCCCGTCTAATGGAATGCGCAGATGCGCCCAAAAATGGAGCATACATACCTAAAAAGAGCCTATTTACTCTTGCTTTGAAGAGTCCTAGGTTATATGTGAAACACAAACCGCTGAAGAGTGATCTATTCCTGATTGTCTATAGAAGGGAATGGCCAGCCGGCATGCTAACTGCTCATTACGCTCTTCAAAAAAAATGATAAATTTATACCTAACGAAGTTCAACCGTATACATAAAAATATTCAATTTATTACTCTGATACAACACGACTGTTCAAGTTGAGCAACACGTGGACCCTCGGGCAGGTGGTTCGGTCCCGCTCGTGGTTGTCTTTTTGAACGTTTAAAATTACCGGCTCCAAATGTTCGGTAATAGGTAGTTGTTATACATTCTGAAGAACCGGTCACTGGTTTTTATCTTGAACAATCAATCTTGAACAAATGTACTTGGACAGCATAGTGGACGGTGCTGGAGGCCATTAGTTATACGTGTGTAAGGAAGTTGGACGCACTTAGGATAATAATATTTATTATATTATCACGCCAGGTTTCTTACGGGGTAGGCAGAGTTTAGACCGGCAAATGTCTCTATTCTTACAATTCTAAGGTGTTTCTTCCACATTTATTAAATTCTATACACGCATGCCGGTCTTGAATTCCTCTGATATGATCAAGGTAGATGGACCATGGTCTCCCTGAACGTTCTTTAATATTCGCATTGTAAATATAGTTATTATTTTATCTGCCATTCGTATTATCCACTCTGTTTCATCTGCCATCCGTAAGATGGTAGAGATGAAATAGTTCTTGAGTATCATAATTATATTTCTAACAGCTCTGATGCAATTAAATAGATATATAGATAATGTCTTTTTGCACAACTTTCCAAAGCCTAACATGGTTAAATTTTAGCATAAACGTAAACTTTAATAACTCATACAGTTCTCCCATATTAAAAGTCCAGGGTTGCCAGATAGATCTGCTTTATAATGAAGAACTCAAATTCATGTCAAAATTTTTTGTTACACTTTTTATGTTCGTATTAAAAAATATCCAAAACCAGTTTTTTTTTTTAATGGGCTTATTACATTACATTACACGATACTGTTTAATTATTTACCAACATTTAATTTAGAGCATTTTGTAAAAATCGACATTAAATCACAAAGCCATATCAAGTTTTAATTTCCTTTTGAGCCTAAATAACTTTTTTAAAGCTAACCGAAAATTGTCAATGTATGTATATGTATCCTTTGTATAAAAACATATGTTTTCTTTACAAAGTATAAACCATTGACAACCCTACTTATCTATGTCTACCATAAAATACTACTTAGCAAAAAAGTAAAAGTACACATACGGACACGAAATAATCATATGCTATATAGATATGCGATAAACTTAAAAAACATCTCTTTGTTCAAAACCTCAAAGTGTACCTTTTGAATTAAATTTTGCTTTTTATGTAAGATAAACATAAAATTACTTTGTATGAAAGTCTGTTAACATACTTGCATAGTTAATTTACTTTTATTTCATTTGTATGTGGTCAAAATAATAGTATTACCATAAGAAAGTTGAGATTGATTAGTACGATAATAAATTTATTAGAATACTCAGACAACACTAAATTTCGGGTAATTTGGGGATTTAGATAAGAATGAATACTTTTCTTAAGTAATCTTTAAGTTATCTTAACACATCTAACGTCTCTTTTTAAGAAAATATTATTTGTATGTGTTATATTTTATACAATAGTATTGATATAAGGAATTTCAGTCTACATAATGATGTAATAATATTTATATGGAATTTTTATTTAAAGGATATTTTATGTTTTTGTTTAACTCAAGTAATTACGTAGAATTTGTTTTAAAGTTTATTAACCGTTTAGGTAAAACGGTCTCAAATATGTGACTTACAGGTATTTTCTACTGAGGCGAAGGTCACCAGGAAATTATATACAAAATTCATATACAGATATCCTTATAACTACGAAGTATTATCTACTTTGCATCCGTGCATCCGTTAGCCTATATGCTACTCCACCTGGTCTTCATCTACATCCAACCGTTTTCTTAAGTTCCTTGGACTATCTGGTAGGAGGGCGACCAATGTCATATTAGGAAAAAAGAGAAATATAATCTCTTTATTTCTCTTTTTTCCATAAGATTTATTATTATCTAATAAAATATCAGCAAAATTATGTAAACTGATTTATTATGTACGCATATGCTAGGAGTAATAAGATGATTCTCGTTGCCTTGATACTTTGTACATTAAATAACATACAAAATTATTTTTCATTTTTATTACAATTATTTTGGAAGTATATAGAAGTTAATTAAATTTAATAGAATTTAAATACAATTAATTTGAATTAGGTCTATTTCAATTTGGCAAAAAAAACCGTACTTGAACACAAAAGCAATGAAACGATAAAAGGAGAACGATAAATAAATAAAAAACAAGTAAGTAAATCGCTGGGCAAGTTACTCAAAAAGCAATATGGCGGATTATAAATTTAAAAAAAGTATTTCTTTGTGACGGTCGATTTTTTTTTAATTTGTAATGTGCTCGATTCAGAGAATATAGAAACAGCCAGTATTGTTGTCACGTAAACACCTTGAACCTGAACGAACGTGAGTAAATAAGTGCTCATATACCTACGGAATTCAAGTGAATTTTGTACAAGTACATTCGTGTACAAGTACAGTCATGTACATAAGTACCTTCGTGTGCATTGTTATACTTTGGTTATTTATTTATTTATTTTTATTAGATTCACAAAATTGGGCGTACTTACATTCGTGTACATCAGTATATAAGTGTACATAAGTACATTCGTATACAGTTGTACACATTCCTTTTATACAACGAATAAAATATAGTCGTGAAATGACGATATGAGTATGAGTTGCGGTTTTAAAGCATCGATTCCTTGCCAACCACTGTCGAACCGCAAGGATTATAGGTAGGTGCTGACAGAATTGAAGTAGTGTTATGTTTCGTTCCAGAAAATATCCGTATAGTGGCAATAGTCCGGTTAGAATTGACATATTTATAGTTCCATTGTCAAACCCGATCGTATTACCTGATGGGGGAGACAGAAGAAATCAAAACCGGAGTGTATGAAGAAAGTAATGAATGTAGAAGAAGCACGTATATTTACGTAGATATGTAATACTCAGTGCTCTCTGCCTACTTCGTAATTACCCTGGCGAAACAATATATAAAAGTTATGACTATTTTATTAAATAATTAAAATAAAAAAACACAATGTCTTAGTTACACAGTAATAGTTATCTACAATTACACGAACTATTTAATTGAATATTATAGTAAATATAGGTATATATAAGTTAGTACTTATACTAAAAAATACAAACGACAAAAATACATTAACATGACTAAGGTTTCCATCAACTATAAAGAACAATCTAGAAAGACTGACTCATAGCAATCTTAAAGAGATATTTTTATTACAAAAGTAGTTCTGACTTTAATAATTATATCGTCCGATGCATATAAAGTAGCCTTTCCACTTTACATGTATATACTTTCGTATGTATAAATACTTTTACACATATAATGTAGTGGATTAATATATTAGGTGTCAATCTATGGTACCTTCCTTCCGGTGTTAGTGAGCGGAAACGTGCATGAGTCATTCTAGTGGCTTCCATTGTCGGCCATACCCCATATGAACTACATCATAACTCTGATCACACATGTATACGATGATAATGGGTATGTCACCAGCAAAAGTTATTGTTGACGGGGAAAATATTTATTGTATTAATTGGAAATGTTGCCACTGCGATGAGTCACGTTTTACAATTGTTTTGTTTATAAATGTGTATGTTTTGGTGTTTTTTCGTTTTCATATTACTTACATAGTGGCGAAGAGAAACTGAGATTTTTTTATAAGTTTATTTTATTATTATAAAGTCACGCCAGGTCCCTTACAGCATAGACAGAGAGCACAGTGTCAACTATCTCTATCCTTAGAGACCTAACCTACGTCTTCTACATTTATCATTTTGCATAAACGTAATCTTATATTGGTAGGTTATGTTTTCCAAGTCGGAAAATACAATTTCAGTTTAGCACAAACAGAAATTGCGTAACTTGAAGGTTTATGACTCCAGTCGAAATTAGAACGATTACCCATGTTAATTTTTCATTTCCACTATTATTTGATGTTCTTCATTTCATACACACGCAGTGTGAGAATCTCATTAGATAGTTATTAAGGAAGTTCCTTACGAATGTGTTAACAGACCAGTCTGCACATTATCATACGAGTAAGTAGGTTAATAAAAAATACATGTAAATTAATCAATTTATTTCACAGATAATATCAAGAGTCGCAGCAGACGCCTCGTAAATTAATTATTTACAACTTTTAACTTATCTTACCACTTAACAATAAGAGAGAAGGTATGAAGTTAGTTTTAAAAACCAATGTCGCTGTGGGCAATGGCTTATCTGCATTATCTCCGTCTAAATGGACATTTCGAGGCAAAGTAACCCACTGAGATAGCAGAGAGCATAGTTTGGTACTTATGTGAGAGCCACAGAATAAGAAAATAACACTTTTAGCACAACTTCCAACCTGGTACTACTAATAGATGCTATTAATTTCAAAATGTCACGTATTTGAATCATTTTGTACAATAATTCCGAGCAATCTACGTCGATTTCTCGATTTCTGGATACTTAACTATAGTAAATGCGCAGCAAGCCTCAAAATTAAAGCACGAACTAAATTACTACATTTAATACATTTTTAATATGATCATACAATTGATTACACTATGAGATACTTTCGGTTAGGCGTCCTTTACACAGAATAAGTAAATGAAACATGGCAATAATGTACCCAAATAAACAAAGGTTTCGTGAAATTAAAACACAAATGGAATGATAAATGTGAACATATAAATACATGAATATACACCCTTTTCATGGAACCGGATGTGAGTAAGGCCAGACTACAATGCAGTTTATAATACTTGAGATGCAAGTATCGCCAGTTACGAATGCAGTTTAATACCTAAGAGATGCAGTGCAAGATTTGTGGATATTTGATCTCGAGTCAGACGGATGACTCAAAATGAGAACTCGGCACCGTTACGTACGCTCGCTCGAACATAGGGGATGCGCCCATTAAACGCCACCCACGAACCGTAAAACGTGTCTGACTCATAAATAAAACGATCGTAAACAATTAACAATGATTATTTCACTCAATTTAATTACTACACCGCCATACACTAGCCCATATACAAGTGGCCATATAAACGCACTCGAAGACACATTTCTCAAACGCTTCCCAACTGATTGTTAGAAAGCCAGTTGATAATAAATTAAACAATACACTCGATATCACAAAACGCATACTAGCTGCATACACAAACTGGGGGCGACACGCCCTGCTGGCCGCGCAAGTCCGTTAAAACCACGTTGTTATCACAAATTCGTATAAATCAGTCTTTATCTCGTAGTAATTCTGATTTAGCACTCTTTTCCGTTCCATTGAATGAAAAATTCTGGTTGTCCTTCTGCTTGTATGCTTTATCCAACTTAGCGGACGGCAGATCGCTGTCTGGTGACTGCGCTGCCGTTATAGGGGGTACAGGAGTCGATTCGATGTTCTCACACCTGCAAAATTCCTGGAGCCAGCGTTCTGAATTGTATGACGGCCCTTCGCCGCCCAATTCCGCCGGCAAAATATCCAATGGCAACGCGTCATGGAGCGTTGATAAATTGTTGCCATGGAGCACTATTCGTTCACGCGTCTTCGCTTTCAAATACGGCTTGATGACGGCGAGCGCGGTTTCCACGTACCATGGCTGGCCGATGAAATGTATACTTTTAAAACGCACTGGCATACAGTCTTGGAGACAATCGATCATTAGTTTTAAAACTTTCGCTTGTAAACTGCACGATTGTTTGAATGTGAATTCGGTCCAATCGACTATAATAACGTAACCGTTGGCTTGGTTTTGTACATCTGCGAGCGTGCGTTCTAGGGTGAGTAACAAAGCTCTGTAGACAGACAGCAAGGGACAGGCGTGTGGAGTCCAATTAGACGCGAACATGAGTAGCACGCATCGCCCGCGTCGGTCCCTCTGAGCCAATACTCCGGGCAGTCCATCAGCCAGTGCCCGCAGCACGCCACCATCCGCTGTCGCCCACAGATCTGGATGCTCCCGCCGATATTGGTGATACCGCACTAACAGCTCGAAACTCTGTTGCACGTCGTGTTTACGCGCATAGAGAAACCGCCGTAAGAAGTTATCATCTTGACATCGACTTTTGTCGCGCAGCGCGAGGTTGAGGCTGGAATCGACCGCCTCCTTGAGACCGTCGAGCGCGCGTTGCCGGTCGCCGTCGGTGAGGCGCTTCCTGGGCACGTCGCAAAGCCGTTCGTTCTGCATCTGGTGCAGCCGCCAGTCGTACTCGGCGTACTCGTTCATGGCGATGAGTCACGCGCCTTTCACTAGGGTGTCGCGGTTGCGCGCGCGCCGCTCCAGCTCGAGGCCGACTGCGCGCGACGGTCGGCCCGCGCGCCGCCGCCATCGCTGCCCGTTCATTAAACCGCATGGTGCCTCGTTCGCACTGCTCATTGTATTGCCAGTCGCTGGAAAATGTTATTGGAATGCAACATATACGCAATCGATTTAATACGACTTTGGTTAGTTCGTGGCTATCTATTAAGCAGATACTAACCTATTGAAATATGGTTGCATTTAATTACATTTGTTTTGGAATGTACGAACTGGCCATCAAAGCATCGCTCATTAAACTTACTAGGAAGTGGATGGATCGATAGACGTATGTGATACATTTTATGCTTATCATATATTTCATGTTTAATCTTTATCGACTCAAGAGGTATTATCAGCTGTATACAGAATCATTTGAATAACTTATTTCAAGGCCAAATTTCATTACAAGATCTAAAAAATCACCCAAGTTGTTATCAATCTGTGATACAACGATACTAAGTTCTAAATAAATATTTCAATTATGGGATAGTCTGCTTATCTGCAAACTAACTAACATAACCACCTAGGTAATACCTACATACAACGATTCTGATCAATGGATTTAATATATCTTCGATACCAAATATGATAAGTTATTTATAGTTCACATGGTATTAGTAAGCAAGTGGTGCATAGTACAAGGTGCAAACGAGCCATGACTTACCCGAGCAGCCAGAGCAAGTTATAAATAAAAGAAAAACTGAAGGTTGACGGTATACCGGTCAATTGACTGGCTGGTTTCTGCGATGACGTAGCGGCGCATGCGAGCGGGACGCACAACTGGGGCCGAGCGAGATGGAGAACCACATTGTACCATTATTTCGACGAAGCCTTATACGTTAAGTATAAACGGATGGCCGAAAATCGTATGCCGTCCGCGCTTTGTTCACTTTATCGTACACCTCGTAACCGTAACCGGTAACAATATTACACGCGCAGCATTTATAACTAATAGTTTCTTTATTTATCGATATGATGGCAGACATCGAACCTCCGTAAATAGAACAAAATAATTCATGCGTCAACGCAGATTTCAATAAGGCGTGCGCGTCTATCGACGTGTTACAAAAGGTTTGAAATCAGAAGCGTTAATAAAATCGATGCAAATATGTACATAATACGTACACGAGAAAGAATGAAGATGAGTCGTGATGGACGCGTGAACAATAGCTATTCAATATGTATGGCGCTAGTCTATAGAACGTTTACACTGTGAATAAGTAATATAATCTTAAAAATAAATCAACTTTATATTGTCAAGAAAATTGTCAATTCAAAACACATTTTAACAACTATTTTTAATGTCTTACTTTTTCCGCCAAATTTTCGTATTACATAAAACTTTTTTTTTCTTTGGGCATTTCATTAAAAAACCAAAATATATAACCATTGATCCGATACAAAAGTTATCTTGAACGAATGACAAGATAAAGTTGCGTTGATTGATGTTCAAAGATATGAATGTTTACAAAGATTATAAGTTTGATAAAATTACTATGTATTACGTCTCTTATAGCAAAGACATCAACGAAGTAGCTTTGATTATATAAATAAATTTAAAATTACAAATTTCATATACACCTACGGGCTAAGATGTAATAAATTATCAAAATATTATAAGTCTAATAATAATTATAATAATAACAGTCGTTATTATGTCGTCTCTCCTGGACCCATATAGAGTAGGCAGAGAACACAGTGCCTCTATCTTTATAATCATGCCGCGCTTCTTCGTTCCCAAAATAACTCTTACGGAGATAATATAGATAATCTTGCAATCAAATTAAATTATTTTATGTTCTAGTCTCACGCTTATGACTTTGCTTATATTAACAAATTTATAATTACATTCGTATCCAATTATGTTCATAATAATCTCACCTTTGCAAAATATATTTAATAGATGTAAGTATTATAGACAATCTTGCAAACAAATTAAATGCTTACTTGATGTATGATCTAGTTTTATAGTTGTACGTTTGCTTTCATAAACAAAATAAATGCATTTATCGCGTAAATAATACAGCAGTTTTCTTATGAAATTCTCCTAATAATAAAACTAATAATGTCACCTTCGCAAAATATACCTAACGGATATAATAGACAATATTTTAATCATATAATTTTCTTCCCACATGTTCCATTTTTGAACTTTGAATATTTTAAATTATTTAAGCACTAACGTATGGAATGTCCAACCATAAGCATATCTAGTTAAGCACTTTGCCGCTGATTGATGTTGTAACATGGCACATTTGGTTTCAAGGGCAACGACTTTTAAAAAATTAACCGTGGCACTGCATCTGTTTCATGGTCGTTGCCCCTTGCAATAGCTAGGCTCGCTGGCTCAATGTAAAAATAGACTCACTCCGTCTCCCGAGATCCAGCGAAGATTGCTCCCTACCTTCTATACTGCCTTAGTACCTTATAAGTGACGTGTAACAGAAATAATGCTTACATCTGAAGCGTAGATAAAGTTTTACTATTAAATGAGTCATTAGCGTTTACGTACCTGATTATAATTATATGTAAGGGGTTAATTTATGTATTTGATTAAATTAAACGAATGTTATTAAGTTTTTCAAATGTGTACCTATTTGAAATTAAACGTACTATTAATTATCTATACTAGATTAATAGTTGACATTTGCTCTACAATAACATAATAGTTATTGACTCTACTTAAAGATGTCCTGAAAACATCATATAAAAAGCTGTAAGGATAAAGATACTTGACACTCAGTACTCTCTACGCTATAATGCAAGGGACGTGGAGTGATGCTATAATAATGAGTCAGGTAGATGTAGTCTCTTCTCAGGATGAGAAGTGTCGTGACATATGACTACCTTATTATCTGTTTTTTAAGAGCAATAGGCTCTAGTTTGACTACAATTTCACCTGATGGTAAGTGAGATGCAGGATATATCACGCTTGTTTAAAAAGTGTCTATTCACTCTTATCTTAAATAATTTCAAATTGTATGAAAAATATAAATATAAATACATTTGTAGTCTGTATTATTAGTTGTAGTTTGTATTATTATTGTTATACTTATATTTTTACGTCACGTCCCTTACGAGGTAGGTGGAGAGCAACAAGCGTTAAATACCTTTATCCTCACAGACCTGCCATGCCTTTTCTACAGTTACCACTCTCTTCATACATGCACGACAGTTTTAGACTTCTGTCTTTTCCATCAGCCTGTATCGAACCTATTTCATCAAGATAGGTGAACTTTAACCGAATTATTATACGTCACATGGAATAGTCAGTATTCCGAATTGGTGTCTCTATGCAACAAATATATTTTTAATCTGATAACCTGATGAAGACAGCCGGATGCTGCTGGATTTGGAAACACAGAACTGAAAGGATTGATACTGATTAGGGAAGGCCTGTGGCCTGTAGCCCAGTAATAGACATCCAAAAGCTGAAGATAGAAAAAATTACACAAACGAACACAATAGTTGTGCAACGCTAAAATAGGAATAGATTAGTATCGAACACAGATAAGCCGAGATAAGCTCGCAGTTATCAGAATATATTGTTATCTGTCACGCGAGTAATTATCATAC
>DWFT01000263.1:0-12864 GCA_018246795.1 Microceris patrobas patrobas
AAGCACTGAATATGAATATATGCACGCTGTCTGACATAGATGAATCATTGAACCTGAAATAAATATAAATATGTAGGTAAACATAGCTACTGTTTGTTCGTCAGAGAGTAACGCCCGTTTATTTAATTTCGTCCGTGAGAACCTTTTTCTTGCACTGTAGTGATGAATATAGCTCATTAGTAAAAATAATTTGGCAATCATTGGAAACATGTCATGTAATATTTTCCTTTACCTGTCATTCTTTGTGGTAGTACACGGCCGACAACGAAAGAATACCGACGCCGACATGCCTGAAACAGTATTTGTTGGTAAAGTTATCATCGTTTGTGTAAATTTGTGTAAAATATGCCTAAGTGTTGTGATAATAGGTAATCAATTAGTCCATTGGTATCATGGTATTTTAACATGTTGGGTATAATTATGAAACGTAGTGAACAAAGTTATGCATGTTTATACGTATAATATTCGTATTAGATAATGGTGTCAGTTTTAACAATCTTACCTTCATGTCAAAGTTTAAAACAGGAGAAAATTAAAACAACGATAATACTAATAATTATAAATAACAAGTAAATATTTAAAATACTTCATACACATACTTTAAAAAATCCCATTTTATCTTTGATTTTCTGAATAAGTAATTAAATGTTACCACAATTATTAATTTTATTTCAAATAACGCAGAGTTGGATTCGTAATAAGGAAAATAAATAATTAAAATCAGGTATTACAAATTCCACGTTGATTTTGAAGTCAGTCTGTAATGAACATTATCATCATCTTCTTCGTCAACATCAGCAGCATCATCGCCACCATCACCAACCATTTTGTCGTTCCAGTATTGAACACGCGTTTCCTCTCATATTATTGTTTCTCATTTGACAAAGCAATGTTTTTCTGTTTTCACGTAACTATTAGAAATAAATCTTAATATAGTTTTCTCAATAAATTCAATGTAAGCTAAATTATTTGTTGCAATTTTTAGCTTTAGGTAAATGCAATATATATATACCAATGCATGAAATATCTCTGAAATTTCCCTGAAAGCAAAACATCTTAAAAAGCAAACAACGTTTGTAACAATGTTACATATAATTAGCTGATGGCACCCATTGCTTTAAAAGCTTAAAAGCTCGAAAGTTTAATAGTTTTCGCACCGCAGTAATAAAATCATATAATAGATATTTCTGTTGTTTTATCTAATTTGCATCTTTGATACCGATGGTTAGGCCACGAAATGTAATTCCACTCACATTCGTAGAGTTTTTTAAAAATATTGTTTATTATTTTAACCATTTGATAGAGTTCCAGTCGAAACTCCATAATTCAATTTGTTTTTAAATTCAATTCTAATTTTATCTCGACCTTTGACTCCGATACACGGCTTTCGTCAAATAATAATAAAATACACGTCGTTTTGTTTGACGTAACCTGGGCCTATTTCGGATGACTCTACTTTTGCGGCCGCACATATGATTCAACGGCTAATATTAAATTCGTGCCGAAGGATGCAAAGTGGGAATGAGTGTATTTCGATTCGCGAACACTCACAGTAACAAACATACTTTTATTACACATTTCTCAATCGATATGTTGGCGTCTATTGAAGTTGATATAGAAATTATTGTACAAATTTTCCACGAGTCCAGCTCATCAATCGGTAACATAAATACACTATCCTCTCTATGGCTTAATTAGTGTTATAAGTAATATGTATTAGCTGACCTCGTTGCCACGATTTGTGGTAAGTCCATCTTTATATTGCCTTATTTCTTCAATGTGTCAAGCTTTACTAATATGATGAAAAAAAATTAAAGGATAATAATATAAGCAACAAGGACAAGTTTAGTTATAAAATTTATATTAAAACCAAAATAACATTATGATTTTACGTAGTGTTCCCTAAAGATTAGAATAGATCACAATAGCTCCCAAATACGTATACAGCGATAAAAAGCACATTAAAAAAATGATAGCTGGCTGACGGATGAGTCAGGCGCGCTAGGCTGCCAGACGCTGATCTGAACCAAATGCTTTAGTAACAATAACAAATACTTGCCATGATTCATTACAATACAATACAGAAACACTTAAGCCATCGAGTATCAAAATATTTATATGATATTTTTCTGGATACACGTCATCATTAGCTATAATAACAACATTAATGTCTTAGTAAATGGGTACAGCCTCTAGCTTGTATATTCTGTACGTCGTATAAGTATTTTTTATCAGATATAATAAGGTAATTTTCCTTTTACCGCTGCTAATTATTACCACATAATAAGGAACAACATCATTGCCATTTTCGTTCATATTGATGCTGTTGATTACAGATAAAAAATGTTACATGAAATAACCTACAGCGATATACCTAATTCTGTTTATATGAAAAAAGTCCAAATCATTGCTGTATGTAGTGGACGGTTTTTAGGCATTAAATAAATAAAAAACTAACATGCGATTTGTTAAATTGCATAAATCGTACATTTATATATTTTCCTTAATGTAGACTTATTTTTCGTGTAAGACAATTCTTATACAATTTAATTTCAAATTTGTCCAAGTTGTCCAGTTGCGATGAAAATAGTTGCGATGTTGATCACGTTATCCATTATTTGAAGATCGCGGAAAAGCTTGCTCGTTTCAATGTATCTCATCACATGAAACGACTTCTGGATCGGTCGAATGTTAATGTTGTAATTTATTCGGCTGTGTCTATTCCGACTTGGAACATGTGACGTTCTATATTAGAAGTCATGGTCTAACAAACATGTAGGTGGGAAAGAGAGGGAGGTCCAGCAGTGGTGCGCTCTCTGAAAATATAATATGTGGTAGTTATTTGCGCACGTATTCACCTGGCGAACGCGCCAAGCTAGTCAAACGTTGTTCTGTCCGGCGGCAGGCGGGCGACGCGCACTCCAAGCATTCTACTCGTAAGTTCCACACATTACTACTGCAATGGATACGTATTTTTTGTCTTTACGTACAAACACTGTATTGGTCCTACGTTACTAAACTATCCAAGCTTGTATTGAAGAAAATATAATATTTCAGTATGTGGTTCAACCTGCTTGCATTTTCCAAAAAGCTATTATTTTTTTTATTTTAGGTTGTGAAATCCTGTTTTGGATACAATGTGATTTGAATTTTTTTATTTGTTATTAACAGTTAATTTTTTATTCGACGTATATCACTATAATATATCAAATTGCTTACAATGTATTCAATGCATCGTCTTAACAAAACTATAGTCGTTTCGCAACAACTTGATTAAATTTTAATTAACTGTAAAGCCAATCCGCAGCGTCGAATAGTTCCGAAGCCACACAGAAGCAATAATATTATGATCAAACTTAGTTCCGAATAGTTCACTTGTGTGTACCAACTGGCTTTGTACACTTCCTTGATGTGATTATTGAACTCCGTACACGATTTTCACTTCAATGTACAATCACGTACAAAAATCTTTTTCCAGCTTCAAATGTATTAGATGTAACATGATACCATGGTATGAATAAACGAGAATTAATACATGCCCTTACTTAAATATTTACGATCGATTGTATTGGTGATTATTTATATTATTTAGTATGGAAGTGGCCATAAATAACAGAATGACTTATAATAAAGTACGTATGTGTTGTTGGTCTATTATTAGTAAAATGACTCGTCCGAAACACCTGACACCACACCTGAATTTTATTAATCGATGAGCCCCCTAGTTCGAAATATTATGTTCGAAATTCGATTCATATTCAAGCAAAATTGTTATTTTTTTCTTCTTCAATCCTCTGGCGCAAATCCAAAAGCTCGGTGGGCCAGGCTAATTTAAAGCGGAATGTGTCATAATAACTAGGTATCTCGGCGTTGGGTGCCGAAATGTGTGGTCTCCAGATAGCATCGCGGCGAGATAGCAAGCGCTGATAGATACAACTGTTCCGGAACGTGTTTGTTTAACAAAAAATACTTTGATCGTACCAGGCGTCGAATTACAGAGAAACAATAAAAATTGAGACAACAATTGCTATAGTAATTTATTGTTCCAGGTCAGAAGAAAGTCGTTTGGCCGCCAGCGCCAGAGACCAACGGCTACCATCAGCCACAGCAGGTAATAATCATATATGCGTACTGAATATGATGTAAATACAGTAGACAGCAAAATACTCCAAACATCAAATGCTTTAAGGTGGCGACAAACACTTATATTTATGCATGTAAATACCACTGCTTATATTTAAATTATGTATTGTCACATAATACAGGGAATCGGTTCCAAGCTTTTAATTATTCACGGTTTATTATGTTCTAATTATGGGGGCTATCCATAAACATCACCATCTGTAAAAACACAAAAGGCAGGTACAGCGCTTGGAATGATAAACTCTATAATGTCTATATACTACAGAAGAAGATGAGATTTTCAGTTCTCAAGTTTCCTGAATTTTCACTTATGAGTCCACTAATAATTTAAAGTGCACCCTTACACGCTATCATTCAATTATGCTTTTACTTAAAAAAATACCATGATATGGAAATTGACGGTATCCTGCAACAAGTTTGAGCTAGCTTTATGGACAGCCCCTTTAGTTTCGTTTATCCCCTACAGCAGAGCCACGCGACGTACAACGGCGCACAGCACTCGCCACAACAACAGCAACACCTACCACAACAACAACAGCAATATTTCTCTCCACAGACCCAAAACCAATACCAACAACCTTACCAAGCTCCTCCAGCGCAACCCCAAAACCAGTACCCTCAGTACCAAGCACCACAATCGCAACCCGCGTTCTGTGAGGGAAAGCGTCAACAAGCCACAGGGTTGAGTAAGCTGATCCCGGTGGGACCTGGAGTGACCGCGTCCCCAGTAGGCCAACCCTACAAGCAGAGTCCGTTATCGCCCAGCGCCCAGCCCTACCGCCCGCCGCAGAACCGCTGGGCGCCCGTGCCAGCCCCTATCTCCCCGCAGGTACCCCGAGTTGCAGATGTGTCGTCACCGTCGCCTTCACACCTAGTCCACACTTTACTAACATTATGCATGCGCTTTTTAAAAACATTTAACAAAAATCAAAAATATTGGTAATATACAATATATAAATATTCTTAAATAAAAAACCAGAACCAACATAATAGGAAGCATAAAATCTTCATTGATGTGCTTAAATTATGACGTACTCTGTAATAATGGATAAAAAATATATATGATGATGTTTTTGCTCTCAAAAAATAATGCATTTTCTATCATTTCGTTTCACTTACAATTTTTGTGTTGTTGTTGTTAAGATTAAAAAACTTAATCTTATAATGATAAGAAAAACTATAAAAATAGTTAATTGATTTAGGTGTTATTTCACAGAAATTCATTGTCAGTTATTAAATTATTTAGTTATAATCCGCGACATAAATTATGATGGTACATATATTTTTATTAAGTACGCACTGTCACAAACAACATAGTGCGTGTAAACAACACCGTGCCACGGCCAAGACGTGTTGCACCTCACAACGGAGCATTTCCAGGGTTATGGATTCTGTAGTTGACTATAAAAATCTAATGAAGTATTAGCCTTCGATATTAAACATTGATACGTTTACAGCCGGGTGGCCAGAGACCTCAATACTCGCCGCAACCGCAGTACTCGCCTCAGCCGCAGTACTCCCCGCAGCCGCAGTACTCGCCGCAGCCACAATACTCCCCGCAACCGCAGTATTCGGAGCCAGTATATCCGCCCCAGAAGCCGTTTGAGCCTCCACCAACGACTATTACCCTTAGACAGCAACCGCCCATTCATCAAAAACCGCCCCCGGTTTTTGCTAGCCAGCCCGCTACAGCTACGTTCAAGGGTAATGTTTACTTCAATTTCCAAAGTAATTGTGTATATAATTCTAAACGAATAATGTACTTTTAGTTATGTTACAAAAGACAATTCAGACCTAAATACCTACATACAATCTTAGATTCCTACAAAGAAGGCAAAGTCTGTGCCACTTAATGTACTTAGATATTGTTATTTTAATGTTTCATGAAAGATAAAAGTGCCACACACGTGTGAAAGAGAAGATTTAGATATATAATACAACGACATATTAAACTTCATTAGTATTAATAAAGTTATTTGCGTCAATCATTGCGCTACATTACAATAATGGCCAACAGAAGCATTGGCAAGATAAATGACATTATAAGCTGCAATTCATTAAAATGTTTCGGGTATATAATTAAATTGATTCCATTCAAAACTAAATTATAACAATCAAACCTTGTTTTATGAAATAAGATAGCTGTGAATTCTAAAATACATTGGCGATAACAAAGCACGTAAAAAGACGAGTAGGTACCTACCTATATTTGTTCCAGTTCACCCTCAGTGTAGCTAGACCGAAGACAATATATTGTTTTTTAAATTGCTTTTTATACGTCGCGCTGTCGCTTCGGAACAATACTCTCAGGTATAAAAGCTTTTTAAATACACCTCTCTCTACGTTGTATTATTGTCAGAAACTTTTATGAAGAACACTCGTGCATAATAGTAAACGTCTAATGAAGAAGACGTTTTTGATGCAAATCTTTTACATGTGTAGGAATCGATTTAAATAAAATATTTTGTGACCAGCGATTCGGATGTTCTGAAAGTGTAGCACGTAATTCTTAGAAATTGTTACTGGATAATTTATGACGTTTTTAGTTAGTTGAATTCTGTAAAGCAAACGAATAAGCACTTTCTAGGTAAACGTGCTACATCCTAACGCTAGGGAAACGGGGGCTATGACTTACTATTTTTACTTTTGTTTGTTTAATACTTCGTGTCATTATATAGAAATTACCAACGTTGCCGATTTTATGAAAAACCTAATACCTATAGGTACATTATGATGATTTATTTTATCGATTTATATAATGAGATATAATTACATCACAGGAGGCGTAAATATGCGTGGAGATCAGAAATGGCCGCCACAGTCGGTGAAGGAGGCGGTTGCTGCGGAGAATGAGGCTCGGAGGCAACTGGCCAGAGGGCCGGCTTGCAGACCACGTAAGGTAAGTACTAAACTGCCAAAACCCATAGCGTTAGCATTGTAAAACTTGAACCTTGTATATATTTTGAGAGCGAAAATGGGAGTCGACCATGGTAGGTACCTACTTTCACCGTAGAGCTAGCAATCGATGGTCAGAATTACACATGACATGACGGCTGTACATGACGCGGCAAAAAGCAACTGTGGCGTGATAAGTGCAACCTTTTTTGTTTTAACTGTTACAAAAATCACTAGTAATATCTGCATGGATACCTTATATAGAAGATATGTAGGTATATGTTGTTGAAGGCGTGATACGTAAATTTTATTCCATTTCGAAAATTATTCCATACAAGATTGCCACGTAAAATCATTGAAGTTGGTTTACGAATGTTGTGCTTATACAACACAAATACCTGTGTGTATCGTAATAGTGACACTAAGAGATTATAAAAATGTCGATTTGCGCAAATCCAAATTTAACTATAAAGAGCATGGTGTACATAAATGATTTTATGGTTCACTATACTGACATTGTTCATACTATCTGCTATAAGAACCGAACTAAAACACCTTGTATATTTTTAAGACATTGTATCGTCATTTAATCCCTAATTAAAACCCTTAAATATTTAAACACTGAGCAGTATGTTTGCTACGGTTTGTTATAATGAATAAAAACTAACATTTTAAACGAAATAAATAAAATGGCGATGTATGCACCTGTGGATATTTCATAAATGTACTGTTACCTAACCAAAAAAAAATAAGACAAACAATATTCGAACATTGTTTACACGAACGTCAATCGTGTAGGTACATACATGTTTGTAGTGCAATCATGACCACAACCGTTGTCTGTTTTAGCCGCGGCAATATTCGCTTGCCGAATTAGTTGCCATGAACGAGGTGTAAGCATCCGCGGCGTTCCGACTCGCTCGGTACTAGCCAGACTTATCGCCTTTGTAAGTGACGCTTCGGTCAAAGTGTGATCATAAGTTTGGATCAGTCTCTTCTATTAACAGACCCGCTTCGGGGGGGACACAGTAATACGTAGTATACGCGACCACCTAACGCGTTTAGTTTAGGCTTCGCACTATTTTAGCATCATGCAGTCACGTAATCAACTAAATAGCCTACGTCTACATGCCAACATTCATTCTTTCTTTGTCTTTGTAAGGCTTTGCGTTGTAGTCCGGTTAATCATAGGTGCGTGCATGAATGTCGAGCCGACGTGTTGTAGAAATAGAAAATCTTTTTAATGTGTCCATTCAATGTTGGGAAATAAAAACCACGTTTAAAAACAACACTAGACAGAACAACAAAACAAAGGCAGAAGTTACTAAGGATATTGACTCTTATGTTACAGGTCCGCAAGGACTATACTTCCTTCTTCGCGCAGCACGCCCTGAACCAGAACTACCCGGGTTACCGCGCTCCCCCTGGAACACAACACTACGAAGACATGTCGGGCCGATCTTCTTATTGAAGCAGAAAATTCTAGATTTACTAACACATCCTCTCAGTAGAAAAAACATTTACACCAATGTCTGAGCAATACTTTGCTATGTGGCCATTCAACTCTACCGCCCTACGGTGTAAATGGATAATAGATTTTCGACATCACGATCGTGCTCATGTATATATTTGTTGATATTGTTAATGTACTTCAGTGTCTAACTTGTTTTTTAATTAAGGGAAGTTATTTGCAATACCATCAAATTTATTTCACTTTCAAAATCCTCATAAAAATTATAGTTCCAGGGTATCTATCAACTGGACGAAGTGTAGTACTTGTATAGACTTTAGACGATAAAGTCTTCGAGCATGTACTGAATCGGTTAACATTATTATCAGTACTTAATTTTAGCTATAATTTATTATACACGTTTATCATTATATAGTCGGTAATTGTAATTATATATCAAAAAATATACATAAAAATTATTCGTTCATATGTATCATTCTCTTCATTGAGATGTCATACTGTCATTTACTTATACTGATACTCATTTTGTATTAATATATTGCGAAAATAATATGTGCGGCCACATTTATACATATGCGAACACACACGACAACGCTTATATTGTTATACGCTTTTTAACACAACTGTATACAATTTTGTAACAAATTTTTATTAAAAAAACAAAAACAATTACTCGATAAACTTAACATTAACAACCATTATTTTGATAACGATTTGTACTATTGGCCTCGTCTCAAATGTTATGTCTAGTCAGGAAGAGATTATTTAAATATTTTGTATATAAAATGTTAAATTATTGAAATGCTATATGATAATAAATTTTAAATCAAAAGTTGTCTTATTTATGTGGTCCCATAGAATCTTGCTAGTCATAGACTTGATTATATTACTGGTATGCTACAATGTACATGTACATACATGATTAATGCCGGGAACAATAGAGGTAAAAAAACTTCTTACTGATTATATATAGGTACATGGACAGATTTCTACGAAATGTATTATTGTTACCATGGAGCAAAATATTAATGTCGGAAAACAAATTTGCAAAAAGTAATGTTTATTATCCATACAAATCAGTTCTTATCCAGAAAGCCCATAACAGGATCAAGAAAAATATCAAACCTAAAAATTTAAATTGAATACCCTGTCCACAAATTTTTACTATTTTCAAATTGTGACTATTAATGCCTTCGCCATTTAAAATTAGAATCAAATACATTACGTCAGTTTGTACTTGGCACTTGTAGTTTAACAGCGCCATCTATGATCCTCAAAACAATACACAAGACAATAAAAGCATATTTACCGTATGAAAATATTATATTATTGTACACCATACATAAATTGTGTAGAAACCACATCGCAGTGTCATTAGAATGAGGTGCATTCATAAATGCTTCTAAACAATAAGCAAACTAGCCAAGCTACGAACAGTCTGTCTCATATATGTACATTATGTACAAATTATATAACATAAAATATGTACTTTTGTTAAAAATGATTTAATATTGTCACCAACGATCAAATGGCATTATTATAATATCACAGAGGTAACCATTTTATATACACTTTTTGGTTACATGACAAAAAGGAACCTAATAAGATATTTATTGATTATGTTATCTAACAGATTTCGTTCATAAATGAAGTGGTGAAATTTTTTGGTATAAAAAAAAAATTATAAATAATCGTCATTATAGGTTTCACATTTATCTATTCACAGATTGATAAAAATATTACAATACAAATTTCAACATCAAAATTTAGAGCAACTAATAACTACATTTAAAACGATTAACTCCTGTTTATTCCACACTGTAAAGCATCCGACTATAAAACCAATTGTAAAGCTGAATCTTATACAATAGTTCCAAAAATATCATGGATAAGTGCATGTACTATTTTCATTGTTAGTTAAATAAATGCAAAAATGTCTTCAAACGCTATCAGTTAGTCTTAATAAATATTTCAAAATATTCCATGTGATTAACTTACAACAATTAAAACCATATTTTGCAGTTCGCAAGGCACCAACAAACTACACTAACGACTGTAACAAAGTAACGACGTCAGAAGAACTTCTAATAACTACATTAATTTTTAAAACAATGGTACATTTAATTTAAGCATTCCATGCTCCTGCCCCGCCGTGGTAACCATACCTGACAATACTATACATATTCGAATAAATATTGGCAACATCAAAAGATATGATCTAACAGTAACCAGTACTATCTAGGCCTAGTGTGGAGTGCTAACACATGCTAAGACTAATCAAACATATATAATTAAGTATTTTGCTTTAAAAACGTATCAATAAGTGTTTATATTTAATTTAATGCAAAACACTTTAATACGTTTTGTGACATACAAACTCTCATATTACCGAGTCTCATATTGAGTTATGAGAGAATTTTTATTTGTCATTTGTTGGGCAATATACAATAACATGTCACCTTAGTGGAGTGCCCGGAGCATTCAAAACCGTAAAACCTCGGATTAGAGTTATAGTGAATGAATTAATATGATCGATGTGGGATATTGTTTTTTAAACTATAAATTGCAATGTTTACCCTAAATTTTATTGTGCACTCCATTGTTTCATTGTTTAAACAAATTATTATGAAAAATTAATGTTTGACCATATATTTCCATTTTTCACTTTAAACAGTAATTTTTTTTATTTATATGTTAAATCTTACCTGAGTAGACATATAGGAACATTTTTCGAAGATACCTACCTGTGTATAAAAATAGCAGTAGGGATCTCAAACAGGTAGAAAAACGTGGAGGGGAGAGCGGGGCGACAGCTGCTATGTACAATGGCATTTCTCAGCTAGTTTAGTTGCAAGTAACACGTGTTCTGTGAATATTGTGCTTCTATAACAGTGAAAATTTGGTTTTTTAGTGAAAAATTCTGGTATATATTTGTACTGGAAGGTGTATTGAAGACGACGTTTTTATATCGAACTATTACAAATTATTTTGTATTGCTTAATTTGGTAAGTGATTAGATTGAAAACTACAGTTCATTATTGAATTAATTAAATAATAAATAAATCGAAAATTAAAGATCAGTTTCAATAAAAAAATATATGATAATAATGAAGCAAATGCAATTAGTTAATTATTAATTGTTTTTTATTAGATTTCGAACAATGGATAAACCAACGGCTAACAGCATGGCTGATGAAAATAGCTGCATATGTGTACACCTGGGTTCATCTTCCGAAACAAATTCAAATTTAGGTGAAATTATAAAAATTAGTAGAGGAGTAACCTCTTTACAAGCTGCTTCAACCGAACGACAAGATGGATTGTTACCTCACCTACAAACTGAATTTGTTTATGCTCACTCAAGTTGTCGACAAAAATATATTAATAAAAAGTATATTGGAATGTATAAAAATAAGGTCCGTAAAAATCTCTCATTATCGCCTCCGAAAAAAACTTCGAAGTAGCATGAATTTCAATAACTTCAATTGGGAAAAAAACTGTTTTCTTTGCGGACAAGAAGCAAACAAAAGAAGCAAAAAGCTCGGCGTAGGCAGATTTCATACATCAACACTCCAACTTTAAATGAATCCAACACGAATTTTATAGCCGTCCAGAAAACGAGATATCCATAAAACGAATCCTGGTATAACAGACGTACAGACACTTGCAGCAAAATATCATTCGGATTGTTATAATTTGCTGAAAAATTCAATTCACCTCAGTAATGTTGAAAAGAAAATTAATCACCTAGATGCAGCTGGAGCAAATATACAAGTACATAGAAGAGAATGATGATTGCCAATTTACCATGCAAGAGTTGAAAAACGTTATCACTACAGAGCATATCCCGGATGGAAAAAACATTAAAAAACGACTAATAGAACGCTTTCACGATGATATTATCATTTCAACTAAATTTGGGTCCAATACCATTATACGTTTTAAAAAAATTAACCATGATGTATTAACAGAAAATTGGTACAATCAAAAATATAATAGTAAATAAAATGTAACAACAATGTAATATATATTTAAATAAACAGATTTTGTACTAATATTTTTTTTTCTTTTCATTAGTCGTAATTAATTACCTTATTTTTACCTTAAATGTACGCAATAGAGTACGTTTCATTTATAATTAAACTGGCCGAGAAATTCTATTGTACCTACATAGCAGGTGTCGCTCCGCTCTCGGGACTCCGCGTTTTTCTACCTGTTCGAGATTCCTACTGCTATTTTTATACACAGGTATCTTTGAAAATTGTTCCTATATGTCTACTCAGGTAAGATTTAACATATAAATAAAAAAAAATTACTGTTTAAAGTGAAATATATGGTCAAACATTAATTTTTCA
>DWFT01000264.1:0-12853 GCA_018246795.1 Microceris patrobas patrobas
TGTCTATATTATTCTAGCTTCTACAAAGAGAGATATTAGATACATTCTACACTTTCTACACTAAGAACTAATCTATCACTGAAATATTTCCTTCACCATCGGTATGTAGACCACAATGTGTACTAAGAATTCTTAATACATAAACATTAGGAAGATAAATCATAGTAATGATAGATCTGTTAAAGCGACAGTCCTGACACCTAGGCGACAATACTACTAAGTGACAGTGCTGCCCCCTGTGCCCCATCGACCTTCGGCTACAAACCGCTCGGCGAGCTGGCAGCGGAGTGTGGCGAGCGGCGCAGGGTGGGCTGACGGAGTCTACATTAACCTAACCACTAACCTCTGTAAATATTCAGATCCAACCGCGCAAACAACTTGCGGTACACGTCGCTCAGTTTCTCATAAATCTGGTGCGCGCAATGCAGGTTCTGATGTACACTGTACGCATCCATCATGGTGAACTCTCGTGAACGTAAGACTCCATGCTTTGGGCGGAACTCATCTCTGAACTTGCTTGTAATCTGACAACCATAAGACTACATAATTTTTTTTTTTCATTAATGGGTACTTACATATTAAAAAAGAAATTATATGTTATAAAAAGTAATTAACAATAAGTAGTCATAAGATAAGTAGTTATAAGATGAGAAATTATAAAAAATTGAACTTGATAACTATACATTTATCATAATATTTAACTGATTAGTGATCTTATTTATAACTATTGGCTTTGTAAAATAAAGGATCAATTAGACAAGATATATACAATTAATATGATATAATGTTCCAAATCATCAGCCTACCTCACTCTACTGCTGGGTAGAGGCCTCCCTCAGGGGCTTCTATGATAGAGCTTGGAATCCCTCTCATCCCATTACATATTATATAAATATTTCTACAGTTACATATTTATTAGACTGCCTTGTTGGCCGTGTGGTTGTATGTGTGGCCACAGGTCGAAAGGTCCTGTTTTCAAATTCCAGGTTGAGTACTATTGGATTTTTCTCATTTGGAATTTTTAGTAGTGACTCGGAGTCTGGATCTGTGCCTGGGGTTTGGCAATAGGCTCACCACCGATTCCATGTAACATAAAGGTAACTGGTGAAACATGGGAGTGTACTACTACACTCCTCTGCTTACCCCTTAGACTCTAAGACTTAGAGGGTTCCAGGTGTGATGTTACATTTACATATTTATTTCATACATTATGAGCACTGTGGCAGTTGAGATAGAATTAAGAAGGGTATTTATTACATACATTATGAGCACTGTGGCAGTTGGGATAGAATTAAGAAGGTTTCATGGTTAACTTATTTTAACACTATCAATAATACTTTAATGAATAATTGCCCACCTGGAAGAGAATCAGAGGTAGTTGCTTGTATGTGACAGGGCCAACATCAGCCATCAAATCTGCTATAGCTTCTTCATGTGTCTGGAATAAGAGTAGCAGGAGGTATACACAACTACTGTAGCCTTTAAACTAAATGTAACTTTCCTCCAACATATCTATATTTATTACCATAACATTATTGTTGTTATGTCACAATGACAACTCCTTTCCTGAGTAAGCAGAGAGCACCAAATGCATAAAATATCTATCATTTCAGATTTAATGTGCTCTCTTCATAAATTTTTTCTTCAGAGTTCCAACTCCTCCATCAGTCAGTATCCAACAAATTTACCTAATTATATTTTATTTAAATCACAGTAATTTGTTTTGAAATGTACAAATTACCTCTCTTACAAACTTACCGGTGCCAACAAATACTTCTTCCCATGACGATCCTCAATTTTCAATAGCTCTGTACCAACATCAGAGAGTCTACCACTAGTCTCCCATAACTTAGCTGATGTAAGACATGGCAGGGAGAGTCTTTGTGCGCCAGCTTCTTCTAAATAGGTCTTGACAAGAGACTCCAGTTTGTCGAGGGCTCGTCTTGCTAATGGCAGCAGAGCAAAGAAACCAGAGCTGGTTGGTCGAACCAGTCCACATTCTAGAAGTAACTGAAATTTTCTAGTTTTTTATTACTATAATACCAGGTCCATTACGGGAGGGGCAGATAGGAACAAATGACACAATCTTTATATCTACAGAGCTGCTGATACTTGTTCTACATTTATTACTCTTTTCATTAATGCAAGTCGGTTTCAATAACAGTTTAATAATATTTGATTAGATGCGTTTAAATAATAATATTTCTTTCCACGTGAGTGTACCGTACTTACTACGAGAATACACCGTAATATCGTCTCGACTGTACTATAGCGGTTATAAATAAATATGTACATACTCACTTTCTGACTCTTGCAAGTGATTTCCGTATTTTTAATCTTCGCGCTCTTCGGTATTGTGATCACTGGCTGGAATAATTGAGACACATATCGCATATTTAAAATCAACTTTTCAATTCCGTCGCGATTTACTATTGATTCAATATTTTAGGTTATTCACAGGCTTCACAGCTGACTGTCATTTTTAGTGTTATTTTGACGTTTCGGCGTTTGGTTTGTGCATTTTGTTAAAGCGTATAACATATATTATGATAAATATCTAGCACATATTATGATAAAAACTGTCTGGCATGATTAACGACTCGGTTTACAATTGTATATACACGGTATATGCGCAGCTACATCAAACTGGTTACACATTTATTTTGTAACATTTATACATTTCAAACGTATTTCTCTCTTCCAACCAATGTCTGTAGCGCTGATACTAATAGAAATAAAAAATATGATAATATACATGTGCAGGGCCGTCCTTATGTGATAATGTGACACTACAGGATTTTTATGACATGATTAACAAACTCTTGTGGTAACTGAGAATAGAAATAACTGAGAATGCATACATTACATCTTGATAACATAAACATTGAATTAAAGAGTCTAAAAATGTTTCTAGCTGTTCTGGCGCCTTTGCATACCGTAAACTCTAACTAGGACTGATGATACTTAAACCATCCAATTAGAGCATTCTTACCCATATATTATTGACTATCATAAACAATTCTTTACAATGAATTACTATAACTGTGAATTAGTTGACATCATCATTAATATATAGGTTCAGAGATCACGCTGTTGTATGGTATGCTTATTAATATTCAGGGAAGTAATAAATATTGACGGTGCAACATGTGAGAACTATATCAAACGCAGTAACACAATAAATGCCAACAGTATATCATTTTATTATTTACTTTGTCCACTTATGAGAGCATAATCAAGATCAAATGTAATAACTATAAAGTAGGAATTTTCACCAATAAACCCTTTTTTAACCCTTTTGTCGTTTCACTGCTGGAAACGGTTCTCCTCTTAGTATTAAAAGCTTAAGGACATAGTCTGCCAGACATAGACACCTTAGCCGTTCGTGAGGTCTGTGACTCTCATATTATATTCTGGTCGTTCTGATGATATAATAAAACCAACATCGTAATTCCCCAATTTACATGCGAGTTATTGACATTGTGCATTTTCACTATTAAATGTTTCGTGAATGTATACTTATATACCGGCTTAAGTCATGTATTTTTTCGGGATGGCCCGACTAGTTTCAGATTTGTACGAGGTCCTACAAATTCTGGCCGTAACGTCGCTGTAATCGACAGGGACTCATATTTCACATTAAACGAAGATATCACATCTTCTAAGATAAGAACTAAGTGTCTAACAATAAGAAGTGAAACTAAAAAAGTTTGCTCGAAATCTGTTCAGTGGTTTCTGCGTGATGCGCGCACAATAGCATACCTCTAGCATTTCATATACACATGTAATCAAGCGTTACGAAAACAAATTTTTCGAATATAATATCGGCAACAGCAGATCGAGATGACCTAAAATATTAAAATCTACCATGAAGGTAGTTCTTTATGTACAATGTTCGTGTAAATACGTGACTGTTTTATTTTCATTAGGTAAAGTAGTTTCGTTTTTACTGCGCACATGTAAAATGTAGAAAAAGATTCCATCTGAGATTTTCTCGGAGCATCATGACATGAGATTCTTCTAAAGAAGCGCAAAGGGAGTTCTGTTACAAAGCCGGCAACGCATTGGACACTCCTCGGCTGTTGTACATATCCACAGCGATGGTAACCATTTATCTTCAGATGGCCCCTGTGCCTGTTTCCTTGGGCCCAATTTATATAAAAAAAAAATAAAAAACAACCGTCTGTTCTCAAAGTAAGCATCATGAGAGCCTGTGTTATACTACATAATATATAGTATATACATGTAAATACTCGAGTATTGCTCGCAAGTTTGGAACTCCCAGTACAAAGTACATGTAGATAGGCTAGAATCGATCCAGCGTAGTTTTTAAGACAACTACAGCGTAGTTTTTAAGACAACTACAGTACAAGAGTCAAATATTTGATGACAACTACAACACTAGATGTAAGAGACGTCATATCCTACCACTCCATCAAAGACGCAGAATAGTAGACGTAGTACTACTGGCAAAAGTACAACGATATAAAATAGATTGCATATCTTCTCAAAAACACGAATCTAAAAGTAGCTAAGAGGTCTGTAAGGCAGCCACACGTCTGTCTACACTTTCCTCGTGGTACAACAAAGTATAGGCGAAATTCATTTATGATTAGATCAGCGAAATAGGTGAACGAACTGGACAACCTCCCCGAACTCGATCTATTTCATTCTACTGTAACAATGTTCAAAACCAATACAACGAGAAAATGGTTTAAGTCTACCTGACTTTTTTTGGGCTTGCTTTTATTTCTTCTATATTATACTGTCCGTGTTTTATCTTAGCTATGTAAGTATGTAATTTATTAATTTTATTGTCAGCAATCCAACATATAGTCTCGCAATGCGAAATCATTTAATTGGTGTATAGATTTTTAGTATTAAGTAATATAGTTATAGTCAATGTATATTTTCTGTTAAAATAAAATAAAAATATGTACTTATATAGGTATTTTCACACTGAGACAACAAATACATCACACAAACATTTATTCCATTTAATCTGAGTGGGAATGGAACCCAACACAACAGTCAAGTCCACTAACCACTGCGCCAACGGGCCAGTCAAATATCTATGAATATGATGACGTACAGCATTTCATCGTCGCCTATAACTACAATGTTGGTGACGTATTCCGTAACATCACGCCTGTAGTCCCCCAAGGGGTAGTCAGAGGAGTGTAGTACACTCCCACGTTTCACCAGTTACGTTTACGAGTATGTCCCATGGAATAGGTGGTGAGGCTATTACCTTGACTTAAATGACTTATTAAATAAAACAGTGTCCGGTTTTGTATTCTGCCCCACGAGAGCAGCTCGCGGCCTTTCAATAACATATGTACTCGTACCGGAATGTCTGTACCGTTAGCAAACATTTAACGTTTATCTACTGCGGTGTTAAGTGGTCGTAGTATTTGTCTGGCAGAATGGGAAATTCAAGGGCTGGGCTTATCTTCGTTGTTGGTTTAAAGATTCATTATTTCCTATTAAAGAGATGGTTGGCTTGGCAGATCTGCCTGCGATATTCGGCATTCTGCGCTGTCTGCTTACTCTGTGAAGGACCTGACTTGATACAAATATATGTATGTATGTAGGTATACTACAATATAAGTACCTACTTACAATACAATAATATGTAAGTGTACTGGCATGCCTAATAATCACTTACATATCATTATTTAACCTAACATCACGTGTGTATTTGCCTGAAGATGTAGGCAGAGGAGTGTAGTTTGTAATACACTCCCACGTTTCACCATTTACGTTTACGTCCCACAGTGGAATAGGTGGTGAGCTTATTGCCATACATCGGGCACAGATCCAGACTGCGAACCACTGTTAAACATTTCTACTAGAAAATCTAAGTTAGAAAAATCAAATAGTGCCCGAACCGGTAATCGAAGCGAGGACCCATCGATCAGCAATTACTTTGTAATAATCCTATTATAATTGTTTTTATTCTACATGTTGTGTAGCAAAATATTATTGTATTGTTATGTATAATGCAACCGAAGACAGGAGCAACAGCTAGTATATTTCAGCCTTCGACGCCTATTAATACGAGGAATGCAACTGTTTGTCATCATTAGAGCCGACGCATCTGTTGCAATTGCACATGGGTTTATTGAACAATTGATGATCATTGGTTCCCAGTTGTTCAGCGGCTGACCTAGCTTTGAAGGCGTTGTGTGTTCTGCTCCCGCTTAAAACTAATTCGTATTTAGTTGCGATCGCCTCAATAGTGGAGTGTAGTTTAAACTACTGATCTTGAGGTCCCGGTTTCGAATCCTGGTCGGGCAAAGTGTTATGGGGTTTGTCTGAGTTGAAATACCCATGAGCAATGGGTCTCTGGATTTGGACGTATTGTATGGCAATAGGCTCTTCTTTATTCCATGGTGGGACGTATCACGTAATTAGCACCCGTTTTGTAACCGCAAAATATTATACATTTTCTGTCTTCAACAAGTTGATTCAAACCTGTCCTCCCAAAACCCTGTAAAATAAACGAGTATTCATTAATGCACGTGGCCAAAACTAATTATTCGTTAATAATATAAACAAACATTTTAAAAAACACACTGCGTTATTAACAGCAACATACACTTTTAAAATTCCACTATTGTATCTAGATCTCTCATTGTCAGTGTTGAGACTAGTGTATTACCAGATTTTTCCTTTTTATATGTTGCTGAGGTTTTCTGGCCGGTATTTGCAAGCAGACGTAAAGTTTTACCAGTTAAATATGGTAACATTTTAACGAACATTAGCAATCTATTTAAATACGTCTTTAATTAGCCGGCTTTTATTAAGTTTATATGAATAGTCCGCCCTATCGGTCAAGTAGCTGCAAGTACGACTACTGATCCATAGAGGATCTATGTTCAATTCTTGGTTACGTTAGGTGGAAAAATCCAATAGTACCTTATTGGATTTTTCCAACTTAAATTTTACACATAATAATAATAATAATAATAAGCCTTTATTAATTTCTTGCTTCTACAAAGTGTTTAGTATAATTGGTTATTAATTTGTTGCAATTAGAAATTTTGTTTGTTAGTAGTTTAGTTATATAACAATAATTATTATTTTTAAATTAATTAGCTAAGTTTAACAAATACAATTTAACTATTTTGACGTTATTTAGTCAGCAAGAACCCCGGTTTGGGTAAAGGCCTCCTCTAATGATTCCCATGTGTCTCTATCCTGCGCTACTTGTTTCCAGTTTGGGCCGGCTGTTCTCTTTAGGTCGTCATCCCAGCGAGTAGGTGGTCTCCCTCGGCTTCTTCGACCCTGCGGGCCACTCCACGATGTTACTCGCGCGGACCACCTCTGGTCCGTAGATCGAACTACGTGGCCAGCCCATTTCCACTTCAATTTACGTGCATGAATTAGAGCGTCAGTCGCTTTGGTGGTGTTCCTAATTTTTGTGTGTCTTATTTTATTTATTTTCTTAATATTGAGCATACTTCTCTCTAGCCCTCTTTGGCAGGTTCTGATTTTATTTACCGCTTTAGTGGTGAACTTCCACGTCTGGCACCCATACGTCAGGCATGGTAGAAGGCTCGAGTTCATAACTTTCGTTTTGATGTGTGTTTGCATATTACTTTTAAAAATTTCTTTTAGTGCCCAATATTTATTCCATGTTAATTGTACTCTTCTTTCAATTTCTAATAAGTCGCTGTTTCTCTCAAAGCTTATTAATTTTCCCAAATAGATATATTTATCGACTTGTTCTAGGGGCTCCCCTTTGATTGTTATGGGTATTTTTTGGCTGTCATTGGTCATTATCTTAGTTTTGGTTAGGTTCATCTCCAGTCCCACCTTGACACTGGCTTGGTGTAGGCACTCTATCATATGTTGCATCTGGCCGGGCGTCTCTGACATAAGAACTAGGTCGTCTGCGAATCTGAGATGGCTTAAGTAGGCTCCTTTTATGTAGAGTCCTGATCTACACCAGTCCAATTTACTAATTATGTTTTCCAGGATTGATATAAATATTATTGGGGAGAGGGGATCTCCCTGTCTTACACCTCTTCTGATAGGAAAAGATGGGCCAATTGACTCGAGTTTAATCCTTCCCATATTGTTGCTGTATATGCTCTGGATAGTTTTTATATATACATCTTCCACTCCTTGCTCTTCCAAGCTTTTCCATATACTTAAGTGTGACACCGAGTCGAAGGCTTTTTGGTAGTCAATAAAAGTTATATATAGGGTTCTCTGCTGCTCTTGGTATTTTTCTATAATTAACTGTAGTGTGTGGATGTGGTCGACTGTTGAAAAACCCTTCCTGAAGCCCGCTTGTTCTACTGGTTGTTTTTTCTCTATTGTAGTGCTTATTCTTTTGGTTATTATAGTAGAGAAAAGTTTGTAGAGACTGGATAGTAAGCTGATTGGTCTATAGTTGTTAACATTTTTGGGGTCTCCTTTTTTATATATCAGTATAATATTTGCTTCTGACCATTGAGTGGGAGTTTCCGAATTTTGGAGTACCAGGTTGAATAATTTGGATAATGGTACAGCCAAAATTGTGTGGGCGATTTTCAGTGCTTCATTTGTAATATTGTCGGCTCCTGGGCTTTTTTCTAGTTTTAGGTTTTTTATTGTTTCTATTACTTCAATTTCACTTATTTCTTTGAAATCTTTATATAGCTTTTCTTTGTTGTTATGTGATGTTGATGGTATGTGGTTTTGATTTTTATCCCTGTATAGATTTCTATAAAACTCAGTGGCAGTGTTTATAATATCGCTACGTTTGTATGTGTCTTCATCCCGGTTTTTTAACTCTTTTATCCAAGAGATATTTGGTCGAAGTTCTTTGAAGGACTTTCTCGTGCTACCGCTGGACAGTAGATGTTTTATTATGGTGTCCTGTCTGTGTTTTGAGTAATCTTGTTTTATATATTTGTTGACGAGTTTATATAAGGCAGAAAGTTCGTTTTTCATTGAACGCGGTTTATTTTTTATTTTTTGCAGTTCTTTCCTTCTTTGTAGTAGTTTTTCTGTTCTATTTTGTAATATTTTACGTTTAAGTTTATTCTTGTTTATTTGTGAACATTTTAGGCTTTCTAAGATAGTATTCGTTATTTTATTATGGTAGTTTTGAACAGAGTCGTTTTCTTGGTAGGTTGCTTGTTCAGACAATAATAGTTTTAGGTTATCTTTGTACCTTAATATTTCTTCCTCGCTTTTAAGCTGGCACCCTAGTTTATTGGTAAATTTGACTCCGCTTATTTTATGTTTGGAGAGATGTACTGTTCCTCTGATAGCGCGGTGATCAGATGGGTAGTTCAGGTTCAGAACTTCAAAGTTGGTTGATTTGTGAGTATGAAGTCAATCTCGTTTTTGTGAAGATCGTTCGGCGATCGCCAGCTTACCAATACACATCATTAATTCTTCGAGCTGTTTCTGAAGCGTTGGTGCCGCGTTTGAACTCATATTTGTAAATAACGCGATATTTCACGTTTTCCATCTTATGAACAGAACAAAGTCAAAGAATAATTAAACGGCGGTAGAACAAATGAATTACGATATTCGAAACAGAAATACAGGAGCCTAAATTTGAAATTTATTTGAATTTGGAATTCCAAACCAAACCTTAGATATTTGATGTGAAAGTGGCCAGTTCATGAAAATGCTAATTTCATATATGTAAGGACTTAATACATAAGCCATCATATAGCGTGGCGAGATGTAGCCACTCTAACAATCGGTTCTACGCGCGCGCGCCTATGGATGTTTACATTAGAAATTATTATAAATTCACAAGTTTAAATTGTTTGTGTTTTGTATATATATTTTTATTTGATTACATATTTAGACACACACAGGCAATTAAAATTAAAGTTCCCATTGTTTCTCTGTAAATAGTTTGAAAATATAAATTTATCGAGTGGTTTCAGCGATAGCCGGTTTCGGGTTTTTCTTTTAGAAAATAATAGTTCTACAGATGATGTTTTTTACAGGAATTGGTAATGGAATTCTTGTGCCAACACGTATAATTTTGAGAAAACAACTTTCATATCTTTCAATTGGACTAAAGGATCTTATGAAGGCTTAGTATATCTTTTTGTCAGACTGTAATAAAGAGCTTGTCGCTGTATTGGTTCGTTTTTATAAAAAACAGAAAACTCGATACGATACCTGACTAAAAGTAATCAATGAGTAAAAGTATCGAATACAAAGTATCGAGTACAAAAGTATCGGTATCGAAAGGCAAAGTACTCGATACTACAAATCATCGATAGTTTTTTCGTGTCTCAAATCTCAATGCACGGCCATTATGATGACATCAAAATATTGTCTCATGATTGATAATGTTTTTATATAAAATATATCAAATCAAGATTTTATTGCTCTATAAAACGGTCTATAAATTTAAACATGGTTGGACATTTGATGTTACTGAAAATGTTACACTGCAAACGAGCTCGTCCTCGGAAGAAAAAGTTGAAACGCTTTTCAATTAATGAAAGAGGAAGTGATGAACATCAGGAATCTTCTGCAGTAGTCACCGTAAAAGTTGAAGATGCTGAAAACGATATACAAACGTGTAGGATTTGTCTTAAAGAAGGTGTGATACCAATTTTCGGTACAAACGATAGTAATGATTTTTCGGTGGCAGTAAAAACTTTTGGAAGTATAGAACTTGTTTCAGATGATGAGTATCCTAAGTATTTATGTCAGTCCTGTCATGATCTTCTTCAGGGCGCCATATTGTTCAGAAAAATAGCTCAGCAGTCTGATAAAACACTTCGTCGACCATGTGAGTTGACCACGAATAATGAAAAATTTTACGAACCTGATAATGTTGAAATAGAAACAGACGACCACGCAGAAGTTGTAGACATCTCCTATGACTACAGGAAAGACAAAGTCTTCAAACAAGGTGATATTTACAAATGTAAAAAATGCAATTTAGAATTTCACTCATTCAAAGATTATGCCGACCACAGGGTGTCACCTGAACATGAAAATGTGAGGCACATGTGTCACATATGTAAGAAGTCATATACAAGTTTATATTATAAAAGGCATATGGCTCTACATAAACCAGATAAGACATACATGTGTGATATTTGTGGCAAAGAATTTATAGTCCAAGGCCAGTTTACACGACACAGGCTAACTCACTTCTATGATCTACCATATAAGTGTTCCCTATGCCCTTATAGAGGACGATTTACTGAATCTCTCAAGATGCATATGAGATCTCATACTGGAGAAAAACCATATCAGTGTACATCATGTCCATCAAAATTTGTGAATAAAAGCAATCTAAATAAACACATGCTAACCCATAAGCCTGATCATGATTTTAAATGTGAGGCATGTGGGAGAGGTTTCTATACCAAAAGGAGCCTAGAACTACATTTCAAAGTAGATCATACAGGCATTAAGGATCATTTATGCAATGTTTGTGGCAAAGCATTCGGCTATAGGAAGCAAATGATGAAACATCAGCTAAAAGTTCATAAGAGAGAGAAATTTAGAAGTGGACGTTTGCCATTGTATTTGCAAATAGAATCAAGAGAGCAGCATTTACACTAAGAGATTATTTTTATCTTAGGTTACCTTCACATATGACATACTAATAAAGTAGCATTTAAAGTAATATTTTATTCTCTTTTTATTTCTTCATATGAGTAAATCATGTGGGCCTGCTGTAAATGTGATTCCCCATGGATCATAAGTTTTATTTATTTATTCTCTGATGTAGCACTGATCTAGTGTTACTAAGGCTCATTAGAGACTGAATACTTTGTCTTAGCATAAATCTTCTTACCACACCATTAAACAACAAAAATACCTAGCAGCTTAGTTGAATAGGCAGTCACAGGACACCCGTGAAACATCTACATTAATATTGAAATATAATGGATAATATTGCAATTTATAGAAAAACCTATTACAAAACATGAATGAATATAGGAAAAAAAGTTTTTCTTGTGATTTGAATTTAACATCAATATTAATATTTTATTAGTAATAATATTACAGAATATATATACACATAAATATAAAAGAAAATATGTTAATATTTTTAATACACTATTATGCAATTGGTCTACGGAATATTATTTCACGAGTTTTAATTAATTCGTATTCTGTATTAGGATGAAAACATTACGCAGCGCACACAGAGAAGCAGCAATGTGCATAGTAGATGTACGTTGGCGATGCACACACAAGGAAGTCGAAAGCGGTAGCGTAAATGAGGCATCAGGGCATGGCATGGTCATGCCGTTTGCCGTCATAGCATACGAGTTGGTTTTACTGCCAAGGCGCGCCTATACATGTTTCACATCAAAAGGATGAAATCTTGGTAAATACATAGGTGTACTTTAGGCAACGGTGCTGACATACACAAACCAACACAAAGTAGTGAAACAAAAAATAGGAATAGCATTTTTATTTAAAGAACTGTCCAGTTGTAAAATTCACATTATTGATCCCTTGAAAATGGAAAATGATTTTTGACACTGTATCGACTTATCATAGATTTGGTCTATAACCATCCACATGTGTATAACGACTAACTTGCTCGAGAGGGTTCAAGGAAGAAAGGTGTACTTCAAGGCGGGGACATATTAAACAATTTCGAGTAGAAGCCCTTAATGAACTTGAAGATTCTCAAGGAGTAGAAATTATAGTAGTTCGCAGCAGATAAGAAACTTGGTTTTCCTTCATATATGACCGCCGAAGCCCCAAAGCTTGAAACAACACTACAAATCGATGAAGACCTGTATTTTTTTTTTTTTTTTTTTTATTGAATAGGGGCAGACGAGCAAACGGGTCACCTGATGGTAAGTGACTGCCGTCGCCCATGGACACCTGCAAACCAGGAGTCAGC
>DWFT01000265.1:0-12820 GCA_018246795.1 Microceris patrobas patrobas
GGTCAGTTAACGATCCTAGTTGTTCTAAGCTCGAAATACATTAGCAACACTGCTTTACTATTGCACACGTGGAATTTCAAAATAATGGCAATACTCTCAGAAACAATTTTAACGGCACTAAAATTTCAAGTGTCCTAATATTTTTACTTTATTTTTAACTTACCAGTAGCCTACATTTTTATATACGTATTAGAGATGATACCATTATAATACGTATATAATAGTTATTTAGATGATCATGGTAAAACCATAGAAGGAAAACGTGATAGGTAATAGATTGAAATAAAATTTTAATTCATGAAACATTGTAAATTATAAATTTGTAAACATTGTAAATTATTATCCACATATATTCATTTGGCGTATTGCGAAATATACATAAGGACAGTCGAAAAGAAATTTAAAATATTTTTCGAAATTTAATTTCTGTTCAAAATCATTACTTTCTTTTCGATTGTTACGAAGAAGCTTATTGCAAACGTAATATCAAAATTACTAACCTTTTCAAGGAAGTGTGCTTACTCCCGTTACTAAGAAGCTTATGTTTTGGTTTTTCGTGAGCGCCCGTAGGAGTGGACGAGGAGATGGTTAGGTCGCTCGCGAACGAACTCGTCGACGAATCCTTGGATATATTAGTCTTCACTTTTCTGACCGTTGAGTCCGGGCTGCCGGGGCTCCCTACGAGCTCGAGGGCCAGTCGACCCTTACCAGGCACTGGAGGCGGCTTCTCGTCCACTGGCACCATGTACGACAGCATGGCTGTCTCTTTTACGTCTCTTATACCATCAAATAGTTCGCAATTTTCTATTTACTTGTACCGAAAATGTAAGCCCTTTATGCCCATATTTGTGACAATTGTTTGATATCAATCGAACTGTGTCACTCTATAACCACTAAGTGCAGCTATATTGTTGTTGAAATCAATCGAGATCTGAAAGATAATATTAATATACACTTACATGAGTTTGGCGAAGTAAACAAAAATAATTACACAGCTCCTTGTAGACACGAGTGCCTCGACATTATATAAGTATGAAACAGTTGCAAAGTAGTTGATAAGATAGGCGACTTCTGATTTAGACGGATAATTACCTACTGCATATGCTCCTCTAAAATAAGTCAAGTCAAGTTACATATTCGTTTTGTGTGTTTGTGTGGGTGTATGTATGTGTGTTTGTGTGTGTGTGTGTGTGTGTGTGTGTAGCTCTGATGCTTATATATAAAATATGTTTGTTTATCATTGTGAATCCTAACAAAGACATCATCGGAATAAAAAGTTTGTTTTCGTCCCTGCTTACAATTTTAGGTATGTGCTCATATATGGCAGCCCTGCCAGAGCCATATGTTGCCACTCCATGCCACTTTGAACATGCACCAACCAGTAAGCAATTGCCGAAAATGTTAAAAAAGCTAGTGAGAATTAAAGAAGAAATCCGAACATCCCACCATAATAGAAATCGTGGTTAAAGAATTATTAATGTTTACAGAAGTGTATATGATAAGGCTACCTACCACATACACTGGCTACTTATTCTATATTGCACTGTGAATGATCAGAGGAATCCACGACGTTGGTGGTCAGTAATACTAATTATATCGAAAGATATACACCAATCAGGGTGACAAGTCCTTGAAAAATACATTTGTTTACCAAACTAAGCAACTGGTGGTAGCATGTGCATTATATTACTAATAGCCTTTAATCGTATACTTTGAAAGGTTTATCTTTTAAGTTTGCAAAAAATTTAATGTAATGCCGTCTTTTCTATTGTTCCGATTTATTAATTTAATTTTTTATGGTGACGGCAATGAAATTTGATTGAAAAGTAATATTTAAAAAACAGAATTTTCTGATTTTTCTTGATATTTTATCATGTATGTTAATTATCACGTTTGTCATTTATGTTACTAATTTCAATTGAAAATAAATATTGGCGTTAGGACTCCAATTGCACAAATGATGCAATATATATGCAGTTGTATATTTACTGGAACGGGATATTTACGGTATATTTACTGGAACGGGAACCTAAAACCTTATTATGCAATAAGTTTGTTTGAATTTCGAACTAGTGTTTATGTTGTTATTAGGACACTTTGTTCACTAAACGCTTTTATGTCTCAATTTTCTTTTATAATTTATGTGATAATTTATAACGCGTGAAACATATTTCTAAGTAAATTGTAAAAGATTTGAGAACATCAAAGTTGCACTTGATTTTATTTATAATATAAAATCTTAACAGCTATTAAATAAAGAAATTACAAAATAGAAAAAGTTATGAATACATAAAACCATGATATCGGTTATAGTGAGCGCGTAGCCTTCCTAAAAGAATGCAAAAATCTAAAGAACGTTTCAGGATGATTGTAACATACAATCATGCTACTTATTGCATCATACGAATGTGTTTTTATAGTTATTATATGCGAACCAAATGATTCCCATTATCCTAATATAAGAATATGGAGTAGGCGGGTTATTTATATGAAGTAAATGCCTAAAGTAAACATATCTATATGCTATAAAATAACACTTCAAAATACAACTTCTTAAAACAATTATTGTTCTGTTGTTCATTACAAAATTTCAAATGTACATATGTTGTATTTTAAATAAATAAATTAAAAGCATTAACAACGCAAAATTATATCAAAAAGGCGGAATGACGATTTAGTTAGCCGTGCAATTAAAGACATTTGGAACGTAATTCCGCGTTCGTGCCTTGAATATTACATCATCGTGTCTTATTCTAAAATTGGTTACTAACAAAAAACACGTCACTGTATTATATATACATCGCCGTAGCTGAAGTCGAATGCCGAGCTATGACCTTTTAATATATTTTCATAAAGTGTCAACTGCGTCTATGGTTTTACAATTACCTAATTGGGACTACGATGGCTGCGCATACGCCGGCCGCGTCTAATTGTCCCAGTGTTGTTCGTCCACCCACGTCGGGAATTATCGCGATCCGAATGTGTCCTGACCTCGTTTTCAAAATGTACTACTTGTCCAAAATACTCACAATAACAAATCATTATAATTTTTCATCACATTCCGATGGCACATTAGATAGAGTGAGACCATTACGAATGAGCATTGAAAAGTATTAGGAAATTTATTGCTCTTTTATGTCTTTGATTAATGTAGAAGTGCGTCAGGTTTGTAAGGATAGAAATATTCGACATTCAGCAGTATTTGCTTTCTGTAAGGGATCTGGCGTGGTGGCAAATACTAATAATATCATTGTGTTATAAAATTTCTACGTATCTAAAGCACCTATATTTGGCTAATAAAACGGAATAATCGTTCACAGTGGACCTTTTCATGATGCGAAGAGCAAGTCATGATGGTATGCAACGGATATGCGCCATTGATCTCGACATTAAGATAGTTCCACATCTTGATTCTGCCAAGGATAAACTAATTACGTAACATTAAATGTCCAAACGATATAATCCAGTTCAACATATACATCCATGAGAACATAGTCCATATAAAAATATTGAAGTCGTACGTACAACATTCAATAAAAGTTGTTCATTAATGTTACTCTTTTAGAAGTTACACAATATCGATTTTTTACATTAAAAGTATGTTTTATGCGAATGTCCCCACATTACATGAATATAAAATTTTATATCCGCGACACGTGAAATTACGCATGAGCAATACCTTTCATAATACACACCGTCAGTTTAATTGTATATTTGTTTATGTCAAGGTTGTTTTATTCAGAACAGATATAATAGACGTTTTATTGTTCGAAATAACTTGTTTTTTATTGCCAATTTTTAAGGTTCCCTTACACTGCGGGCAGCTTTTAAATGCCCGACAGAAAAGATAAATCATATGACAGTTAGTTAAATTTTTTGAATCATGCTATTTGAGCACTGAGTGCTATGAAAGCGTTTTGCATTCCCTTTTGCCTATAGACAGCTATAGAGTGGATGTTGCTGCGTGTGTTCTATATACATTGTATCAAGTGAGACCGTTCAAAGAAAAGCTAAAATGTTTCTAAGAACTCAACATAGATCCATCCTTGCTTATTGAAGAAAAACACCCGCGCCATCTCTAACATAGGTACTGTACGCAGCATAGGTACGGACACGCACATATCTATGCGCAATATTCTCGCAATATGAAAAGTAAAATTTAAAGAAGAAAAATTGGCGCCGCCCGTACGATACAGAACTTCGCACAACGTTACTGGTGGGCGGTAGCCTAAATATAACCATTGCTTAAACGACGATCCCAACGGTTCATTCATAAGAAGACTGCGAAAATATTCATGCACTAATATCGCCGCTGGTTTGTTTATGGCAACTATCGAGATATTGCTTAACATTTCGATCAAACATTTTTAAAAAGGCAAATCTATACGGAACCGTTAATAAGACGCACGACTCTTAGGACGCGGATACGAAGAGCACTAGTTCGTGTGAGAATGACAATATAATAGCATTTCTCAGTCAGAGAAAGGTCAGTCGCCTACGATGAACCTAACGAGACTTCGTGTGTTCGAGACTGCTGATCGTAATCGGTAGTTAATTAATAACAATCTCGTGTACAAACAGTAACAGCGAGGAAACGACCGTCGAACATATGTTCACATACAAGTTAAATCATTGGCTCGGAAACATCTGCTGGATGTACGTACCTTTGTGTCTGTTCATCCAGATCAGATCAAAAATACGAAACGGTGCGTTCTGCCTTTGAATAAATGTTCAACAATTTTGTTGCTTCAGATTTACGTATTACACCGGCTTTTATCATTCGATATTCGACGTCAAATGTATTATTTCCCGATTTATCTTCATTTTTAACTCATACATTTTGCGTAAGTGTGCAAAGAGCAAATATAAAAATATCTCAGCAGAACAACGAAATGTTGTTAAGCGGAGAATTGATACGGCCGAAATGGGGGACGTGACAGGTGAGACAATTTTTAAAAATTTCGCTCACAAAATACGATGAAGGGCTCTCAACGTTTCCAGCGAAGCGTATAATATGTATATTTGGCGTTGACAGACAACAGTGTTTGTTTTGATATGTGTCCGTGACATAAATCGAATTATTCAACTCGTCACCGTTTGTTAGTATAATTAAGCTGGAGAGCGAAACGGGCGAGGCACAAACCACAGGGCTCACTGAGCGTGCCATTTGCATTCGTTCAGTGAGGAGGCACGGCTGCCAATTACCTTTCCAAATCAGATTTGCAGTGCTCGGGACCTATGTCAATTTCACCTAATCCCTTCCGTACATTAAGACTCGGTAAATTAAAATCGTCTCCTAGAACGCTGTCGTCTAGACGTCCAGTTTATGTAACTGGCAACATTTTATAATCATCATCATTATCTATGTCCATCATTACAATAATCATCAATATCTATTATACTAGCGTTGGAGTACAGGCATGTAGAATGTAGGATGATTGTATTATAAAAAAGGGAAGAGATTCGTTCGTGTTTTGTGCCGGGCTGATATTTAAGCATTGTTAGATATTTGAGTTATGTTTTTTGCCTTTCGCCGGTTTGAATTAAAGTGAAATATAATTCAACTTTATTTATTTATACATTTACATCAATAGCAGTATACAAAATAATATAAAGGAGTCCCATCCATCAAATGACGTAGGCTAATATGTATGCCAATTAGGTACAGATGTGAACAACATTTACGTACAACTAAGACCAGCACGAAAATTGACCTATGAACATAAAAATAAAATGCATAAACAAAGATATAGATAACAAATTATGCATGAAATTTGTTTTATATGTCTACCCTAATTTATTACAATTGTTTTGGCAGCGTCATTCGTTCTTATTTACAACAGTTCAGAGATTTTGAATTTGTTCTTGGAAAAGCACCTCATGGGTAGAAATATAGAAATAGAAATGTAATACCAATAAAACTATTGCTATACGAATTTTATCAAAGAAATAAAATATTTCTTATTTCTGAGATATTAAAATGCGAGTGTGGAAAGACAATAATACAGCAATTCTATTCGTACTGCACCTTTTGAAGGTTTCAATAAAATTGTTATTTAGTTTAAATATGGAAAGGCGAGGGGACAGTTGTCGCGTAATGATTTTTTAAATTAAGAAACGTTGCATCTGAGGAATGTGGTAATATACTTGAAATATCGATTAAGGACAACAAGCAGTACAAACCAATACATTTCCGATTCGCTGCTGTCGGCGCGACGGGCGGTATATTGTATCCGGCCGTCGATGCACCGAGCCGATATTGGCATTTAATACCTAACAATATATTCCGGTTAACATACACAACCTCATCGTACTCGTTTGTAGCCAAATCGAAATGTAATTGTTTATAAACCTCCATTCTAGTATTCTAGGACGAGTATGTCTGTCAAAAATGACGTGTTTAGGGACGATTTAAAACTAATGGCTGTGAACATCTGCCCGCATTTTTACCAAAAATTAATATTTTTTTTATTTTAAAAGTTATAAATGTAAATAATTATATTAACAACAACTAAGTTCATCGCTAGCTACACCTAATGCATATTAAAGATTTTTTTAATTTTGCTTCAATATGACATAAATATATATACAAAATATTCGAAGTTATATTTCTCTTGTAAGGCCTGTCTAACTGTTTCTTATGGAATCAAAATACAATTTACGATCGTGATGAGAATCAAACTGGCACGTTAGGAGAGCAGTAGCGCGGCGAATTGTATGGGAAATTAATTTAACTCGAATTGCTGGCGGCTTCGTAGGGTCCGATATTCATTAAACCTTGTTACTATGTCGGCTAATAATTGGTACTGAACAACGACTAGTGCTGCGGACGTATTTACGACTAAAACACAACTGCATACTATGATGTTCGCGAAAATGTAGGCCAGTGAGCAAAAAAGATTTATTTGAAATGTCAAATACGTGTAGAGAAAGTGAACATAATTAATATCGAAGAGAGTGATGAATGTAGAAGAAACACGGAAGGTCGGTAAGGATAGAGCTAATTGGCACTCGGTGCTCTCTGTTTACCCCCGTATGTATCTTGCATCAACATATAACAATAACAAAAATATATGTATAAAGCTTCCTATCTCGATATTCTTCTCCAAAATTATCGACGTAATTCAAAAGGCTATGGTAAGAAATGCGTTCATGTTTCATCAAAATTCAATTCACTATGAACAAGCACAATACATATTATGATAAAAAAAAACTATAATGCCGTCACATTTAATTAAGCGAATCAATAATATTCCGTGTTTTATAAATTTCATGATTGTAATATTATATAAACTAATTCGCCAATTCTTTATTATACATTGGTGTTAACTATTAATAATATTAATATCGTTCTAAATAACAAACAACTTAAAGCTGATTAAATGACAGGCAACGAATAAGTGAAATCAATTTAACATTATAATGTTATTAATTACATGCTTCTCAAAACAGCCGACGCGTGAAAAATTACATCATTGTCTTTAGTAAACAGTGATTACTCAGTTGCAATAATAACAGTATAGATAAGGGGATTAAAACAAATGTAAACATGTACTTAAGCGACAACACACGAGGTCGTAGCAGTGCAATTAGTTTTATTGATTACTGTTTGGTAAACTTACTGTATTGACTATAGCAATGCCGATGCTTACATAACCTATGGCCCTGGGTGAGAAGTTATCATATTATTTAAATTTAAAACTAACATACACTTCTCCGTTAGGTAGCTATAAGCAACCGTCTTAGCACAGAGCTATAATATTCACAAAATTAAAAATTCTTTCAAGTCAAATATTCACGAGAGTTTAAATTTATCCAAAGGCAAAAATTCTCCGGCCTTCTTCATGTTAATGTTCATTAATGAGAATTAGAATTCCGCTATCTTGCGCCCAGCTAACGTGGCACGTTTTAGCGTTAAACTTCATCATTCTAAAAGAGATATATGTCCAACAACACTGGAGTTTATGATAATATTTATTAGAATGACAAAAACATATTCTTTTCCTATATCCCTCCGGAAACACCGACAGCTTTGTGGCACTGATTGGCGACCTTGGAATGTTAAGAGAACCTAGCTTAAAATAAACCTTTAGTTGGGGTAATGGCGAATTTTCACGAGAGTTTTCGTGTTTCGGAAGTTATATTAAGCAGTAGCGCGGGCTTATTTTCGATAGATAACAGTTTTTAAGCGCCTGTGAATGCTTTGGATAGCTTAATAATAAAATTTCTTGATTTAAGAATAACTGCCGCCCTTACCCAACTAAATTACATTAATAGGTCCCAGTCAACATTCCGAATATAATTGTAGAATTTGTGCTATTTATCACACAATATACGTAATGTACAAATAGGATAACAGCATTGATTTCAGAAAGAATCTGAAAACAATGGAATAACACAACGCAAGATCAAGACATAGGGATGAATTAAGTTATAAGGATTCCGTCTTCGCCAATTGGACACGAACGCTAAGTCTGTACTGCAGACCGAACAGATTTATATGACGCAATAGAAACACGCGGAGATATACACTTCACGCGGAATCCTTACTGATTCGCGACGAGAACGCTGCTTTATGTGCAAGACGGGAATACAAACGTGTGATTATTCCACTAATATAATGTGCTGTAAACCGTATACAACAGCTGCTAAAGCTAACGGTAGGGGGCGTTGTAAAGCATTGCTCGCAAATCTTACCATGTTGCGCACGATAACCTCGCACCACATTCGCCCAAATACTCATTTGCTAGCAGTAAAGACAGAATAATGTCACCTGACTACCTAGAAACGAATTCAATAAAGATAAGACGAATTTAGAAAAGACTTACGTACCAAATAGATAAACTTCTACACTTCTAAATTATAAAAGAATAAGGTTATCAGAACATTCTCTGAATCACTCAATTTGTTTCTATTGTAAGAATTGAGAGTTGAGAAAGTAAGCAAAGAACAGAAAAACGTGCGTTATATTATAATAGAAATATTATAAAAACGTTTAATTTGTATGAACTTGTCTTGAATAACATACATACGTAGATATGAAATAATGAATAATTTACATAAATAAAGTCAAAAACCAATGATAAATAAAACAGGGTTGATATTGTAGTTGTTGGATGTGACCATACCCTAATACGTCAGTTTTAACAAGCTAGTTTGTTCGCGGTATGTTATTATAACAGTTTTAAGACGATATCATCAGTTAGATGGAGGTGTCATGAAGTATCTTTGTGCTATAGCCTATGCAGCTGTTATATGCTCCGAAACAGGTTTTTGTACCAGAATGGGATCAGCAAAAGAGAAAAAGAAGCTGAAATGTCTGTTAAGAGATAAAGAGTAATTTCAAAATTTTGTACGTCTTAAATTGACTATTGAGTAGGAATTATTATTTAATATCAATATTCATTGCTTCCGAGTTAGCAAAAGCAGCATTGAAATAGAAACGTTAGGCAAGTGAAGGAAATTATTAGTTAATATCAATAGGTAAAATCTTGTTCACTGTGTTGCACATTTATTTGCTTTATTCCTTCTCCGTGAATCTAAAATATGATACAAGCAAAACCTCTCTAATCTTCTCTCGCTCCTCTACTCTATCGCCTTCTCTGTCGTGCTCTAGTTTCATCCATCTATTGGAGATGTAATTTTATATTTTTCCTAGAAATTGTAATTCTAATATTGCACCTACTTGTTAGAGTAGAATTGTTTGTTTCCTAAGAAAGAGTATCGATTGGCCCTTCGCCAGATTCGCCGCAGATGATGCCTTGACATTGATAGCCCCGGTCGAAATGCTAATGGCACTATTTCGTAATACTCGAGTATTATAACTTTCAATTGCACTAGTTATACTTTGTTGCAAAGAGAACGGCACCAACGGCAAAAGCACGTAATAATTTCTTTAAAAAAAAATATTTTATGCCAGTGCGAATGAGAGCCTTAGAATAAGCCTAGAGAATAGTTCTTTTGTTTAACTTTCCTCGTTCATTTAACGTCTACCTATATATAAGAGCTAAGAGAGAAATTCCTTTTATCAGTATAAAAATGTGTATTTACCTAACATGAAACAGTATTTTTGTGATAATTATAAAATGTAACTACAAAGTTATGCGTTACAAACACAATACATTGGCCAATCGATAAATAAATGTAAATGGATCAATAAGTCCACTTCATAGCGTAGCGTCACATCGACATAAAAAAAGGTATAGGTAATGATATGTTCCTAGATATTACAATGTGATGTGCTCTTAGATTTTTTCTTATGTAAATATCACTATTACAATATAAATACAACTTGACTAAATTTCAAATATTGAGCATTATGTATGAGTCAGACTGCGGAGGAAATAATTTCTCGTAGTCAAAGACAAATGGCATTGAGAAGTCATACCTATTAAAAACAAGCAACAACCCGCAACTTGAGTTGAGGGTTAATCTCTGAAGCTGGCCTGTTTTTAATGACCGGAAGTTCTGAGCGAATTATTTTCATAATAATATCAAAATAACAAAACAACAACTGTGTCATTCCAACCCAAGTTACCGTTGCTCGGCTTATTATTTTTGACCATTTTTCTCACAAGTGAAGAACAATCAGTATTAATAAAGATAATATAGTTATCTTATACACAAAATTTATATGCAATATAAATTGATACGCTGTACAATTGACCCAGTACATCACAACTGTTGGCCTTTATCCGGTTTATTACAACTTTTGGCCATTTTTACACAAATGATGAACAATGTTTTAGTAAAATATCTTATGCACAATTTTTATATGCAATAAATTTTGATACGCTATAAAATTGACCCAATATATTGAGAACATTCGCTATACACATTGTTCTTCAAATTCACTGCCAAAATACATATCAACGTGTGAATGTACAGTAGAAATGCGGCAACATATACCGAATTCCACCTGCATTATATGCATTTGCTAACTTTCATTCGAGACTGAGTTCTACATTCAAAAGCATGTAAATTTTATAGTATTCCTAATATTAAAGGCACTAGAACAACATCTATTGATATAGTATACTTTAAGAAAACAGGTTATTTTTAAAGATGACGAGATCCGAACATTTTCGTATGGAATGAAAAAAAAGCATTTTAGCATTTCTTAAAACGAAACGTTGCTACAAATTTTCTCGCCTACAACTATTTTAATTGGCGCGACTGTATCACTCCACTTGCCTGTTTCACACGCCCTTCTCAAAACTACTCTGTTCTATACAACACGTCTCATTTTTCTAAGTTCACTTAGAAATGTATTCACATAGTTCACACGCGGTTGCAGATAGTAGACATATGTTAAGTCAAGTCAACGCTGAGCGCAGTCGGCCCTTCAGTGGGAAAGCGGCAAATTTTAATGAGCATTGTCTACGACACGTTGAGATATCGGCCGTTCACTCTTAACGCGAGAAAAAAAACTTAAACCAGGTCGGCTGCCTCAAGACTGTTCAGAGACGATTGCAAACGTAGATATGACGATGCAGGTACATACGTATATCATCACCATATTTAATAATCTTCAATCTCAGGACTATTAGGACAATAAATCTAATCCTTTTGAATGATATGGTGGTTCTCAACGCCAGGATATGGTGATACCCCGCCAAAGCAGACTTGCATACTTAGAAACCTTGAATTGAATCTTATTTAGATTGTTTTAGCATCAAGTGGGAAAAGCACGCGTCTAACGTAATAAGAGGTATTTTAAACGAGCGCAGTGAAAAAACAGTTTTGAAAAATCAGATTTTGCATATCGAAGTGCAGATCGTGCGGAACAGCTAAACAACCCTCTATTATTATGCATCGCACGCTACGGCACGGGGTGAGAATCTAAGCAGGGGTATTGCTTAAATTATACATACATACATATAATACGTTGGTGAAAATAACGGCAAAGCTTAGTAAGTATACGATGTTAAAAATAATTCTATAGAGTATTAATATGTTTCTAAACGTAAAAAAGAACGTAACATTGCGCTTGTAATCCCGCTAAGTGTAGGCAGAGGAGTTTCACCACTTACGTTTACGTCCCAACATGGAATATGTAGTGAGCCTATTACCATACACCGAGAATAGCAACAGCCTCCGAGGCACTACTAGAAATTTATACTAGAAAATCTAAGATAGAAAATCCATTATTCATAGTGTTTCTAAAAGATATTATTCATTTTTTTAGTTTTGTTATCTTTACCTTTTGCCTTTTTGTGAATACCACATAACATCACGCCTGTATTTGCTTTAAGTAGTAGACTAAGCAATGTAGTACGTTCCCAAAATTCACCAACTACGTTATACGTTCCACCACGAAATGGACTTTTTATTACGTTTTATTATTAAATTATTATTCTGTATGCGTGTACGAAGGGTGATGGATATAAAAGCATATATTTAGCACATATTGCACTTTGCCTGCCCTGTAACAAACCTGGCGTGATGGTATAATTTAGTAATTATTACTACTAAATTAAGGAGTCCTTACATGCAATGATTTTTATTTTAGTATATTATATATTATTATATATAGTATACCGGAATATAACCATAGTATTGAATCGTTAACAGTTAATTTGATAATGATTACAATAATGATTATAGATGAAAGATAAAGAGATACTCGTACATAATATATCGTGAGTAAACTCTTTTCGTATAAGGAAACTTGTCTGGATGTATGTAACTATTATAAATAGTTATGGTATACATCTAGTATGGCAGATACTGGATGCGACAAACCGAGGACAGGGCGCGATGGCGCTCATTGGGGGAGGCCTATGTCCAGCAGTGGACTGAGATAGGCTGATGATGATGA
>DWFT01000266.1:0-12816 GCA_018246795.1 Microceris patrobas patrobas
CAAGTACTATGGAATAATTTATCATCATCATCATCAGCCCATTTCAGTTCACTGCTGGACATATAGGCCAAACACACAAGAACATTTGGACATCTATTATTTTATATATAGATATATTTTTTTTCTATTTTAGTGTTTTTATTTCTATTTTGATGTCTTAAGAATAAATTGAACGGTATGTTAAAGTGGGTACCTATATATTTTAAGTGCGCAAAAGGTTTCCATAACGACTTTTCGCATCTTACATAACATGAATTATTTTACAAAAGTTTTTAAATATTTCTAACCTAATATGTATGCACAGATTCAAAGGCTGATGTACATACTTTATTCAAATAACATTTTTATGTTGCAAGATTTGATTTTTTGGTTGCCACATCAGTCTTGGATTTATTATGCGACTGACACTTTGGTCCGGTGGAAATTGAAACAGACTGCTGTATGGAGGTCGAGGGTTTCATTGCTACCCAAGACAATTTTTTGTGTAATTAGCATGAGTGTTTATATAAGTATGTATATATCTATACATATATATGTGAATATAACTAGTGAAAGTATCGATTTTGTCCATTTTAGGATCACTCGGCCAAGTATTGAGATGTCCTAAGATATTTTTCACCCCAAGAGCAAAGGAAAATATTTTTTGAAAATATATGTTCCCCGATTACAATTTAAATCCTCGGCGCGGTTACCACCAGCATAAAGGCAGCGCAGCGCAAATAATTATGTGCATACAATTATTTACGGAGCGTTCTTTCCACGATTCACCACCTCACCACCCCCTCTGTTTAATTAAAATCATCCCCATATTAATTGCCCACCTGTTAGAATGTAAACAAGGCGCCATTAAATTTGCATTTATAATTACAACCGCGTTACAGGTTATGTTTCAGTATTCTAAATAACCAGTGTTGCCACTAGCGCAGGCTTATAGGATTAGTGGTTGATTCTGGTATTACTGGGATTTTATTGGAGAAAATCGCACTATTCACATAAATGGCTCTGGTATAGCTCATCATTATATTAAAATAGAATAATTCACTATCTTGCAGTACATTATCCATCAACCTCCTAATACGAAAGTGGTTAGAGTGTACATAAACTCGGGGTTCAGAAGCTGGTACAAAGCATACAAATTCAAATTAATTTTGTAACCGATATGAAGGATGTTACTGTATTAAGTTATTTAAAAACATATCATTCCACCTATGGTTCTGTTTTGCCTTTGGGCAACCCAGGTCCCAGTGTAGTACATTTCCACGTCTCTCTAGTTATGATATACCAGTTCCAACCTGTAATACAACCATAAAGTTGCTAAACGTAAAAAATATCTGTATAAGTTGTATAACGAGCCGCTCCCAAATTAGACGAATATGTAAGCAGCTGTTTGTGAGAAGATATCAAGTCTCAAAATTATGTTTTTTATTTCAGTTACCATAAACCTATAGTTTCAATGATAAAAAATCCTGAATAACGAATAAAAATAATAAAAATATTTTAAACGATATTAATATGTACTCGTATATAGGTATGTGGTTTATCCAGGCGTCTGGTTACCGTAACACAAGTTCTTTTGATGTTTATATTGGTCGAGTGTGGAGATGTCCCAAGATATGTATTACTATTCCTATTTTCAGAATAAAAATAAAACTTCTTACAATTGTTAAACCTATACAATTTTAAAAGACACATATTTTATACTGCCTTTGCTATAATACAAATGCTAAAAATAATCATAAACGAAATACCCTCAATAACATTCGATAACGTGTACGAAGGCCGACGTATCTTATACAAAGAATATAATTGTTAATAAGTTATACACAGCTGTAAATTCCGTATTATCTGTGTTCCTTAAATCATCGCTCGCTATCTCCGCCATAAATAACGGGCGAGTGTACTATCTGCGCACATAATCGTCTATGTTCCGCTGTGCTATTTCCTTTTACGGTTACATACATTTTTTAAAACATCTTCATATTTCGAGCCTCCTCATGAATTATGCTCTAAGCGTATTTCTTCACGTTCCCTGATGTTATGTGCGACACAGAAGGAATCGTATGAAAAATATCCATGAATTGTATACTATTTACGCGATTTAAAAATATCAATCCTGCAATTTATAAATTATTATCATGGTGCTGTACCTGCCATCATGGTGAAATCTTTTATTTTGTCACATATAAATCATCCATATAGTGTTTCTGGTGATACTTACTCTTGTTACCCGATCGTATGTCGTTTGAGCGCTGTAGACACTCAGCGAACAAGCATGCTACTCGTATCTATACTTATAGCCGCTAGATTCCTCTATATTGCTCTATTTCATACTTACGTTTAATTTATACATACTTTTTCCTTGAACCAACAGTGGTAACACGGTATAATATCCTGTGTATACATATTATGTGTATTACATTCATAGGTTTTTAATATTTAGGGAGAAATAAGTAATAAGGTTATTTAATATATTTACCATAAGCTTAATATATTGTTATGATTTTATGATTATAGTAGCACAAAACAGTTATCGCTTACGAATATTCGTAACATGTTTTATTATGATTATATATGAATGTCATTGAATTTATAATTGTAAATAGTTAGGAAAACATTATACATTTTTCGCATGATCTACATTCCTTTAATTATCACTAGTTTTTATGTAACTTACAAGTATTACATGTATGTAGTTATGTCTCCGCACATAATCATCTCTGTTCTGCTGTATTAAATGTAGCGTAGCGTAGTATCACGCCTGTAATTCCCGAATGGGTAGGCAGAGGAGTGTGATACATTCTCACGTTTCACCAGTTACGTTTAAGTCCCATGTTGGTGAGCCTATTGCCATACATCATAGTCGTCGTCATCGTCATCAGCCTATCTCAGTCCACTGCTGGACATAGGCCTCCTCAATAAGCGCCATCGTGCCCTGTCCTCCGCTTGTCGCATGCAACATATTATTTCCAAACACTGGGCACAATTCCAAACTCTTAGTCACCACTAGAAATTCTAAATTATAGAAATCCAATAGTATCCGAACCGGGATATGAACTCAGAACCTCTCGATCGGTAGTCGCGCATGCAACCACTCGACCAACGTGGCAGTTGTTTTATTTCCTTTTACTATTTAACATTAGTAAAGGTCTATTCCCGCATTTACTTCTGTAATGGAACAACACTTGAATTTATACTTATTATTTTCAGAATAAAAAAATTGCCTAACTTTAACGACACTTTTAAATTAGGAATTTTACAAATTTTACACATCTTTCGCAAAAATAATAATTCTATGAAGTGTTTAACAGTTACGAAGGTCGTCGCGGGCCATATCTGTATAACGGAGTGTTGGCTCATTTGTAACAGCAATTGATGGACCTTTTTCACTCCCTCGCTTTTTCTCTCACGGTTTTTGCTTCACCTTATTTTAATTGTCTCCAAGACCATAAATATTCCTTACTGTCGGTATTTAAATTTTGTCGTTTATTAAGCTCACGACTGTTGGTAGGTTAATAATTTTATTGGAAATATATTGTCCGTAAATGTTTACCCTTGTTTAAAGTTTATGGGGATTTAATTAAAAATCGTTTATTACACTTATTTAACGTGTTTTTTTCTTATAATATATGACTAATGATATTTCATTGATTTCTTATTAATATATGACTAATGGTATTTCGTTCGTGTCAATAACATTTTATTCATTAACATTGTTATCTTAGTGATCTAAGTTACGCTCGAAAATATGTAGTTACGTTCAACATGATTTTTATTGTAGCTTGTTCTATGAAATGTTTTAATATAATTTTATCCTGTATAACATTCAATTTAATTTCGTTCAGACCACAATGTAACATCTGCAAAAAGATCTGCTAACGATTCCAATTCCAACATGATTCAACAATGCGATAAATTCCAATATGTTAAAGTATTATTTGATATAATGATGGACGTGTTCCAAAGTGGGTTTTTCCAAGGTCAGTCCAACCACGTTGTAATAGTCGTTGCTCACGTGAGCCCCACATTTGAGCACACGCGCAAACATTACGTAGCCGACTCATATCTCCTGTTATTTGATTTACTGTTTTATGACGCATCTGATATGAGGGATACATCACATCTTGCGACCATCACTCGCTCTCTTATTCCACTTCTGTTGATGCTATTGTATGCGTAAAGCAATTTCTGTCGTAAATATAGCCGCAATGTTGGAGCGTTTTAGATTTTACCATATGTACACTGCCTCGCTATACCTGTGAAGGAAAATATCGTAAGGAAACCTGCAGACATTAGAGTTTTCAATAATTTTCTCTAAGGTGTGTGAAGTGTGCCAGCTCGCATTTGTTAAACATGACTAACCATAACTTCATCGTTTTAAGATTTCATTTTGAGACTTCACCCTAACAACACAACACAAACACTTCAGATGTTGACCCTAAACAACAAATACATCTATTGTTTTACTAACGCAACGGATCTCACATGGTGAGCACAGTTATGACCACTGTCTATGGTTATATAAGTTCAGTGCAGGTTAGTGCAAAGTATACTTTGTATGCCCTGGAGAACATTAAAAAGACCTATCGGATGCATAGGTTTCCGTCTGAAGTTTTCCCTCGCCGACATAACCAGTCACAATTAATATTGAAATATAAATGTACCCGCAGCTACATATTTATATACATACATACACTTATCAGCCGTCTAGTTTCCATAACAGGCTCTGCCTACTTTGTTATCATATGCTCGTATGTGGAAATATACAGAAATATTCAGGATAAGAAAAAAAAATTGTAAGGTCTGAAATGCGTTTTATTGATTCCAACTCCCGATCAGGAGTCAAAAGTTAATAACAGTTACCACCCAACTACTAGCCTATAATTTACATGACATATAGACCATTATAATAAAGACATGAAAAACCTCGTACACAAACGTCAAACACGAGGATCATAATTTATCTTCAAAGAAAACTACACACAAAATCGTTACTGTAGTGGCGCCCTTGACATTTGTGTTCCTTCCGGAAAGGCGTGATGATAATTACTTAGAAAAACTTATTTATATACATTTTGTTTCATTTATCAAGACAATTCTATTCATGTATTAATGATGTTTACTGAAATAAATAAGGGAGCAGAAAAACATTGAATACAACAACATGACCTTTAATTGTTAGTGAAATTTATAGGCATAGAATGCGAATATTGATAGATGCAGGTGCCAAGTAAGACCATGACTCACCAATCTTGGCCAAATACGTCCGGTACTGACTAGAAAATGATAAATGTGGTGGAAGCGCGTCAGATTAGTGAGAAAATATTGATATGGTACAGAGTACTTTCTGCCCACGCTGTAAAGGACTAGCGTAAGGATATGCTTAACACATTTTGAAGAATTCTATTTCACATACTCGGAAAAAATATAATCGTATAACGATCAATTGTTTTCATTCCATAGGCAAATAACAAATAGGTACGACTGGAAAAGTCATATTTTTTCTGATATCAAAAAGCATCGTTAATATGTAAATTTCATCGCAGACCATGAAAGTGAATATAGATAAGTAGAATATATACCTTCTACTAATATGCTAAGCACGTTAGTTGGCGATAAAAACAAATGTGCGTTCCATTACGAGGTGTTTCGTAATGTTGGACGTGGTAATATTTTCGGATTTATAAGGAAAATTGAACTTCTGTGTTGCTTGTATTTACTGATTAAGAAGAAAAGTATATCGTAAAATATTATGCTACAGAATGCTTCCTTTGTGGATCTTTTTATATAGCATTAAAGTTATATATTATTTTTATCGTAAAATTATTATTTATTACAACAAATTTGTGTTGTAATAAATAATAATTTTACGTTAACCAGTTAATATACTTATTTTTACTTGAATAGTTGCAACTCTGATGTTAACTATACAAATCGTATGCGAACCGTGACTGCGTCAAGGCTACGGACACTTCGGATCCTTCATCATCATTATCCTTTTCATCATCAGCCTGTTCTCGTCCATTGCTGGTCATTGCTTCCAATATTTTTTTTTCCATCACCGCCGAATGACATGTGTAAAAGTGGCCCACGCTGAAAATCAGTAATCGTGGGTCATACATACTGAGCCGCCTACGGTAAAGAGTTTGGGCCCTTTCCATCGTAATACAGACTTGTTCTTTTCTGAAAATTCTATGAAATAAAGCAGCTGTTGAAATAAGGAATAAATTGCCATTGTCTATAAAATAACATTAAACCTGATGTCTGGGACACGATAACAACGAAAATAATTGGCAATCTGTCAATAAGAATACATCTAACTAAAGGTAAATTCTGATCATTTATAGTGTAATTTTAATATTAATTATTATTGTTATTGTTAGTAGCTATTATAATATCCAAATAGCACGTTATTCACGAGGTAAATAGAGAACTGACCTGAGGTACTTATTTTACATTCATCTCTCTTCATACACACACCGACACTTACGTCATTAAAACTTTCCCATCAGCCAATAAATAAACTATTTAGCCAAAAAAGAATATACCTGGCGCATAGCACTCATTGCTCATCTAGTAAGTGACCTGTCGTGTAGATAAATCCATAATAATAATCTAATAGCAATGTTTGGATAACTAGTACAAAATACTTTCATCCGTTAAGTCAGCTCTTCTTAACACATATTAAATATCTTTATAATCCAGAGATTTCACAGTAAAATGTACTTAAAAATGAGAGACTCTGAACAAATTAAAAAACTATTCCTCTAACAACGAAGCCTGACGAAATTATGAGAAGTGAGTGTGATATATAAAGTTAATGGGGGTGAACTGCAAAAGTTAAAATACAAAACCCGAAATGAAAACTCTAAATCACGGCCGTAGTTGTGTTCACGTGTCACCGGTGTCGCACATGACTGTGGACATAAGAGTACATCGCTGGGCACATAAAACATTCCGGGATTAGGAACGGGCGGAATTTTAGTGAAGCCTTCGTAGTTCACTGTTAAATATAGAAGTCAATAGCGTGATAGCAGTGATAGTCCAGTGCTTTAAAATTCAACCTCCCAGTCCGAGGGTCGTGGCTTCAATCCTGACGCGCACATGTTTAAAAAATTCTGCGTTTTAAGATTAAATATCACTTGTAACGGTAAATTACATTGTTACAATTATTACAAACTTAAGCACGTTAGATTTTTCCATAATGATTTCTAAGGCGTGTAAGATCTGCCAAGGTGTACTTGCCAAGCGTGCAGGGTATGACCTTAACCCTTCTTATTCCAAGAAGAGGCCTGCGTCCAACAGTGTAACGATAAAAGGGTTGGAGATAAACTGAAATGTCCTTATTTTACCGCGCATAAATGAACCTTCCTAAACAGTTCTTAGCTTCGTTAACGTATTTTTACAAGACTGTGATTATCTTGGCTATTAATATATTGACCTATGTCTAACCCATAAGGGACTCGCCGTGGTAATTAAATAATAATACTATGGTAGAGATGTCACGAATACATTATAAATTCCATAACCATATATCTATACATATATGTACATATCTTGTAAGGTGTACATTTATATAGTATTCCCTCGATATATTTTTTTTCGAGTTGTCATCGACTTAATGATTCCTGTGGGAAATTGGGGAAGGATCCGGGAAAAAATTGGAAGCCGTTATAGATTATGTGAGTTCGATTACACTCTCAGGAAAATTTATTACAGGAAACTTTACCTAGATACAACGCGAAATATATTTTGTATCAGAAATATTATAATGAAGACAAATATATTTAGATGTTTTGGAGATACCGCTGAATAATCTACGAAATAAGTCTAAAGAGCCGACGTTGTTTATACTGGTAGATTTAAATAATTTTTGATTGCGAAAATTGTTCCAATCTTTATTAAAGTATATTATTACTACGTAGAAGGTATTCCATGTAGAAAGGATTCTACTAAATATACCAACACAAAATGATGAAGACACACACATACGTACTTCACGTCAGGTCTCTTATGGGGTAGGCAGGGAGGACGAAGTGCTAAATTCGTAAAACTGCCGTGTTCTTCCACATTCATCACTCTCTTCATACGTGCCCACTGGTTTCAAAGGCTTGACCCATTGATGGTACAATACATTACGTTCTATATGGTCAAGATAGGTCAATTTTGGTCAGTTCGGTGCGCTCTAACTACCTTGTAGGGAACCTGGCGTGACAATATTATATTATTATCAACAACTATGTATATTTGCCTTTGTATCTTGTGTTTTTTAAATTTCAAGCTGACTGACTTTATTATTCCATTTGAAGGGTTTAAGGTATCACGTTTCACAAAGGCTACAAGACTAACAAAGTTAAGTAAATTAATTCCTAATACAATTTAACTTCAACATTTTATCACAGACCATAAATATAATTTATCCTTTAATGCGAATTTAAAGCTTTTAACAATTGCGATATAATTTTCAAAATCTTATCTCTGTTATGTAAAATTTTCTTTATGGCTTCCGAATCCCATATTTTAACTCTGAAAATTTTATCCGCCTACATTTGGGAAATTTTCTTTCATGTTCTTGTTTTCAGTTGTAATTAAACAGGTAGCCAGTTAAATCAGTTAATATTAAGTTAACGTTGCCCGTTCATCTTGCTCTCCAGTTATTGAAATTGTCATATTTTGATTTAGAGCATGTGGCAAGACTCGTAAATTATTTACATATTTATTCTTGAGATTTGAGGTTATCAACGCATTTGGACTAGCAATCGAGTAGGTAGTAGTCACAGGTAACCGCTGCCGCTCTTACAAGTACACATCTGCTGTAGATTTCAGTGTTCTGGTAATGAGACTTAATATCATTCGCTCGAATTAATTGTTAATAGGTTTATTAATGAGTATCATGTTCTTTAAAATTCATATTAAGCGATATGGGACTATTAGTCTGTAGTCAGTAGCGTGACTATAAAATCAACTGAGTATAAGCTGGAGGATTTTATTGCTAACATTTAAAAATTAAACTCTAGGTGTTTTTAAAAATAGACAGGATTTCCTACTCTTTATGTGCGGTTAATGGACTGCTGAGATTTTTAATTAAACTTTCATCCGCTGGCCGCCCTGCACTTTTATCCGGGGAGAGTAATTTCGATAAAGTATTTCAATTGTTGAACATATTAAATACAATGTGAATGTAGAACACAATATGAAATATGAATACTGGTGGATGCAGGTGTCGAGTTGGTACTGGTTGACAGTGAAGTTAGATTTTTAATTTGCGGGGCGTATAAAGAGTGATGAATGTAGACGTCAGGTCTGTAAGAATAGAAATATTTAGCACTTAGTACCGCCTGCTTACCCCGAAAGCGGCCTGGATTAAGTATATAACAATAATACAAGACTAAGTATGCAGTAAATGTCTAGATATTTTAATATGCTTCGATGACAAACTAAACGTGAAATATTAATTCAAGTGCTATATAAAAACTTTTGGTAGACACGAAGTTATATGAGCCCTTGAAAGAGATATGCGAGCATAATAGGTCGTCATGGTATTCATTCGCTCTCGTCTCCTCGTTTATTAAGGGACAAGAAAGCCTAGTCACTTTAATGAGCCCTTTCTTCGCTTATATAGGGAACTCAAATACATCTTTATGTCATTCCATAGGGACGGTTCGTTGACGTTATATTAAAAAGCTACTTATTTTGACATAGTACATGTTGTAAATAGGTATGTGCCAAAATTTATACTCGTTTGTGTGTTTGTATGTTGAATATATCATCATCTTTATAATCATCATTATCAAGTCTTTTATCGTCCTACTGTTGGACATCGACTGATCTCAGAATGACATTTGATTAATATATGTACTCGTGTGCACCAATGAATGCGTGTGTAAATTTTGGTATTATATTTATACCAACAATTTTGCTAACAAATTATGGTTATTAGTTTATAGATACAATTACGCTCAATTCCTTAAACCGTTAATTTTTTATTACTGTTTGTCATATTGACTGCCTCGTTGGACCAGTGGCTGCAAGCACAACTGCCGAACAAGTGGTCCTGGGTTTGATTACCGAGTTAGGCAAAGTTTTATTGTTTTTATGTAACTTGAACATCTCAGTAGTAGGATAGAAGCAGATTTGTGCTAGATACATAGGTAAACACCCTATTTATTGAGACTTGCAACTGAGAAGAAGCGGAAATATTCCACACCCTCTGTCTATACCTTCATATAACAAGCGGGATGTTATGTTATGATTTTGTTCTATAAGTTGTAATAATAAGTAAACGTAATTAAATTAAGTGGATGGGATGATACTCGCTGTTTCAGGGAAAACGTAATAAAGCGTTAAGGTCGCATCGCCCGTATATAGTTTAATAAGGTACATGAAACCCTGGTCGCTTTAATTAGTACCTCTTTCAGTCGCTACGGAACCATATGTCTGAATATTTATTACCTAGAAAATGTCATAAGTAATTATTATTTTTTAACTCAAATATATTAAAAAACCTAATCTTGTCTCGTTGGCATCATAGTAATAATCTTATCTCGTTATATTGTTTATTAAACAAATACATAATAAAAAAAAGATTTTGAACAATCGCTAGAAAATTTGAGGCAAAATGTAATTTATACTCGTAGCTAAGCTGGTTACTTATTTCAGTTTTTCATTATAGAATGTGCTTTGCTATCCGAAATAACAGATAACAAAACAACAAAACAGTAGATTAAAAACAATATAACAGATTAGTAAAATAATCATAATATATTTGCTTGTAAATTAGTCATTATTTAATTACTCTTAAAAAAGGGTCATGTCGATCTTTATTTAATCCTATATCAAGTTGCTCGCCGCTTACTCCTTAAGATTGGCATGGCGAGATAATAATAATAATAATAAATTATAATTAATATTGACTTTGGTCAAATTTTAATCCTGGAAGTTTCAAAATAATTGATACGTGCACAATTCTATGTAAAAACTAAAACTTCTACTACTAATTATTGTTCCCGTAGCACGTTTCACAAATTATGGTCTACATGGGATAAGGGTTCCCATGGAATAGGGGATAAGCGTATGGCCATACACCGGGCACAGATCCAGACTTCAACCTATGGTTAATTTAAAAATAGAAAACCATAATATTAACGTATAAGTATTGTAATTACGTGGCTTACGAAACACAAGCGCATTCAGAACCAAAACACATGACACGCGCGAGGCAATTAAAGAACACGAAAACCCTTATAACCATTTGGGCAGCGTTTATTGTCATCATCGATTCACTCGCACAATAGTAATAATGTGTCTATAAATTAGGAGAAATGTCCCACGTAACGTATAAAAAGAGCAACTAAAGTGTCATAGATCGTCGGCGGAGCTGCGGTGCCGCCCACTAATACCTTTTTACAATCGTCCGATGGTAATAAAACAAGGATGGGACTCGGATTAAGCTCGTTTATCATTCGTTTTGATGGCCCTTTTTGCTGTAATCATTCATTTTTCTTCCGTCGCTCTCTCCTCCTTTGCTTAAATGCCCCTTTGTTGGTGAGTAAACTCTTTTATCGTATTAACTCACCTTACAACTGGGGAATGTTTTTGTATTGCTGTAATTACTGGTCATGTTTTTAGTTTTATCCTTATTGTATAGTCACCCTGTGCTCCCACGAAGTAAGTAGAGGGAGCCAGGTGCCAAACATGACTGTCTTTACGGAATAAACGAGCTTTTTGTACTTTCAATTTCTGTTCATCTAAATACGTCAGTTTCGGAAACTTTTGATTGCCCCATTAGCCCGCATCAGACCTATTTAATGAAGATATCAGATATGAAAGTACGTCTTGGTTTCTTTCGCCATCTGCGCCAATCAATGTGTTTTTCGTGTAGCATTGTATGTTTTGACTTTTTTAAATACTTTTACATAGGTTTTGTTACATATATGTACATATATATGTATATTTAACTTCAATGAATCTTATCCGATGTGGAGTTCCAAAATTGTTAAACAATGAATAATAGTCCAATAGAATAATTACATGATCAATCGAAACATGTAACAATGAAATGTTAAGCGGTCGTCCATTTTATATATTGTCATATTATTTTGTTTTGTGCGTGTGCGTGTGCGTGTGAATGTTTGTCTTTAATGTGTATCTGTACCGCGGTATAAAAATCTTAACATATCCAAGTTCTCCACTCTATGCACCTACCTGCAGGGCCTTTAGACGGTACAAACACAGCAGTTGAATATTTTTTAATGTTATTAGATAATTTCGTTAAGTAGTTGCATTTTAATATTGTTCTTCTATTCAGAATATATGAGGGTAGGTCTCTAGAAGGTCTTATAACATTTGCCTTTGGCCCGTAATTATGTATAGTTTGTATCTGGAATATTTTTATTGATTTCTGTTTCTGTAAAAGAATATGAAGACCCATTGAAATTATGGATATCAAATGTATTTTGAAGTGAAAATAAAAACAAAATGTAGATACTTAAAAAGTAGTGAAGCGCTACTGGTTTAGATTCTAACATTCCGAGGTTTCTGTAGTTTCAGGTTCAAATACTGGCCTGCGCCTTTGACTATCTTTCTAATATGACATTTTATCTCCTATTACGGTAAAGAGAATGTAATGGAGAAACTATACTTAAGAGTTTTCCATAATATTTTCTAAAGCGTGTGAAATTTTCCAACCCACAATTGGCTAGCGCCGCAGACTATGTCCTTAACCCTTAACATTCTGGGAGTAGTTTAATGTCCAATAGTAGAAAATACAGATGATGAAAGATATCAATGGAAGTTACAAGACATTATAACACGTATGTA
>DWFT01000267.1:0-12810 GCA_018246795.1 Microceris patrobas patrobas
TGGCACGCCACTCAGCTCGATCTTCAGCTCTTCGCTTCCAACCACTGCCAGCCACTTTGCGTATATCGTCACTCATAGATTCATAGTCTGTTTTAATACAAATTAAGCATTAAATTTGTTGCAGCATCAAATCTTGTAACAAGACAGACATGTTTAAAACATGTCAGTATCATTACATCACAATATACTTGCAAATTATAATAATAATTAATTATTATTATACTTGTAAATGAATAAACAACATTATACCTCTACAATTTTATTGAAGCAATTTATTTGTTAATATTTAACTATTTAAAGTGATGGTGATCTGGCTGGAACCTAGGGGTAGTACTAGTAGTATAAGTTATAGTATTGTTTAGACTAATACTATACTTAATCGACTAATATTTTTAAACTGTCACAGTTCCAAATAAGGCAATAGGCTCGCCACCTGTTTCATGGGATGTAAACGTAACTGCTGAAACGTGGGAGTGTACTATACTCCTCTGTCTACCTCTTCGGGGATTACAGGCGTGATGTTACGTTACAGTTACAAAGAATCATCTTCAAATACTGTCCGACCATGGAGTTGAACGTTTAACTGCATAATTGACTGGTCAACTTTGCGGTTCGAACACAAAGTTGGCATAACTAAATATTGACATTAAAACTTCGAGCAATCAACGAGTGGAACCGATTTGTTTGGGAAACCATTAAATTAACTTTTTGACTGTTGGTTTAGGGGAGAGCAGGAGACTCGGTTTTTCTTATCAGAACTAAAAGTACGTAGTTCACTAAGACAATATAAAGAAAAGGAACGGTTTAATATAAATTTGCTACATTCGTGTCTCTACTTCGTTTATGCTGTATTAGTATTTAAACTTAAATAGTTGTACTTTATTCATTATTACACACTTGACAGCTTATTTAATTACCTGAATAGCCTTCTGCTTTAGTAGTCAATGATTGAATATGCCGAGCCCGAAGTTGTGGGTTCGACTCGTAACACGACATATATTTTATGATTTTTGCAGGTCTACAAGGATGGAGATATTTAGCACTCCGTGCTCTCTGCCTACCCCGTAAAGGATCTGGCGTGATTACATGTATGTACGAACTGTATAATGAATTACCTTGCAAATTTATTTATAAGATCTCTGTAAGAATGCCAAGTTATTTATTCAGCACTGCATAATATCCACAAATATAAAAATACCGTATGGTTCAATATACTGTATTATTTGGTTAGTATTTTTTAGACAAGTATTTTGAAATTATTATAAGGTGACGTAATCTAACCTCACATTATTTTCAAGGCAAATTTAGGCTAATGTGCAGATTAGCAGGTTGATGATGAGGTCGGATGCAATCATTTGCCGTAAACCAACCTTCTGTCAAACATCATCTCTGCTCAATAATAAACTTGACTGCCTCATTGGTCGAGTAGCTACAAGCGGGACTGCCTATCGGTAGGTCTTGAATTCAAATTCCGCGTCGGGTACTGTTAGATTTTTCTAATTTAGAATTTTTAGTAGTGACTCCAACTTGTAGTCACACCAACTATTCCATGGGACGTAAACGTAACTGGTCAAACGTGTACTGCACTCTTCTGCCTACCCCTTCGGGGCTTACAGGCGTGATGATACGTTAGAGAACTGTTTATTTTCACACCAATCTTTTAACCGTAAAATATATAACACAATCTGTGTCTCTATAGTAGTTCGTCTCCATTTGTCATTAGCATATTATATTAAAAAATAAGAACAACTTTTGTTTGAATTTAATATATGAAATTTGTACCTTTATACACGTAGAACCTTCGTCTCTACATTAATTTGAGTCTTCATTTACCATTAGTACATTATATTTAAAACTAGTCATACTTTTGTTGGAATTTAATATACGAAATTGTACCTTTATACATATAGAACCTACGTCTCTACATTAATTTGAGTATTCATTTGCCATTAGTACATTATATTTAAAACAAGTCATACTTTTGTTGGAATTTCATATATTAAATTCGTATCACCGTTATACTGAGCATTACACCGACATACTTATTAATTCAAAAGCATAATATTACTGTAACACCGAGCTGTTTCAACTTGATAACCGCACCGGCTTTCTAATTAACTAATTTGTTTCCTCATTCACGATACACATAATGAACTTTGACTACTTCGCCTTTATGTTTCTGAGTAGTGAAGAATTAATTAAGTATTCTCTCTTTGTTATTGTTCTTCGGTACGAAAGAGACTTAAGCTTTGCAACTTAAAACATTTTTCTCTCCCCCCAACTCTCACTCAGATGAGCTCTCCTAGTTAACCACCCTCGTTCAACAAAGGCGTCATGCCATAGCGAAATAATGACTTGTAGTAGGTATATTATAAACATAACACTTTTTATGCAACGTTATATAATATAATCGACCCATTCTATTTCCACTGTTTGAATATGGGGCTCCTCTCATATTGAGAGGATTAAGGCCATGGTTTGCCACGCTGGCCAAGTGCGGGTTGGGAGACTTCACACACTTTAGATTTTTTTTTTATAATTTCCAAAATGTGTATGTTTCCTCGCGATGTTTTCCTTCACCGTTAGCAAGTGATATTTAAGTTTAAAACGCACTTTTGTAAAGAGGTGCGCGCCATGGATTTGAACCCGGCACCCCCGGATTGAGGGGCTGAATTCTTAACCACTAGGCTATCACTGCTATAACATATTTTTTTATATGATACAAATTATTTATTGATTGTAAAAGTTCTTAAAGGTATTTTATAATCTGTGAACCAAAATAATGATAATTATTTTGTGCTAAAACACATTTCAACTCCTTGTGCATCCATCGTATGCGTGATTTGCAGACTATTTGTTGATATTAAAATTCATGAACTGTTCATGTTGATTCAGTTCCCGTCAAACCATGGATGTTTTAATATAATGTGACAAACATGTATACAAACGCTCACCATTAGAACAACAGTCCGCAAATATCCAACGCTTATAACGGGAAAAGTTTATGAGAACATTAAATTCCAGAAGCATTTTCCACTAAACGTATTCTTACACTATAAGTAAATTTTATCCCTGGAAGGCATAGACCATATAAATATAAATTCTCACACAATCATAGAGGATATGGCAATAGATCATTGGAATGATATGTCACATTTAAAACTGATGTTTGGAATGAATATAATATTTAAGTTACCTAATTTTTATCGTATAAACATAAAATATTCGTATAAACATATCACAGTAACGAAAGTAATAACAACTTATTTTATAACAACGGTTATAATTATAAAACTGAGTATACAAAGAAACGATAAATAAATTTTATAAAAAAACAAAATTGTTAATATATTATGAAATCTACGAGTAGCTCACGCAGGGTTTTGATTTATCCCCCATTGCACCACCTTTGACTCTCAAACAATTATTCCATTTCCAACTGTGATGGACGAATATCTCAATAGAAAACCCATGAATGATGCGTAAACCACTTAACAAGAACAAAATATAAAAAAACAGTCATTTTTATTTATCTAGAAACATACAATATAGTCAGATATAAAATCCATTTGCATGAGGACCACGAGCGCCAGGACCGATTCTCGCCAGCAGTGTAGACTTCTTGTGCCTAGAACAAAGAAAAAGTCAACTTACTATTTAATATTACGTAATAAACGTCATGAGATGTTACGTTGAAAGTAGACATCATGGTAAAAAATATATGTGGTTGATACATGCAACTTGGTAACAAAAATTATAATCTCTAGATAAATATAATCTCTAACAACGATATGGCAATACGATAGAAGGGAGGCAGAAACAAAGGAAGACCGCAAGTTATAATAAAATAATAAGGAAGCGTTGCACGGGAAGTTAAATTGAAGTGAAATTGTAAAGGAAACCACAGAGAAATGCACTATTACATTTTCTTATCTACACTGACTTGTTTCACTTTGCATAGATAAACGGAAAATACAATTTCATTTAAATATATCATTAGAAACAGTCAAGCAATTAAAGGATACACACATAACACTTACATATATAATTACGCATATTGTAGGTGCATGAGTTTATTAAATTTTAAAATACGCGAGGAGAAAAAGTTTAATATCTTTTGTTCTCTTTAGTCATTCCCTATATGATATTATTTATTTGCATGTATAACAAAACATTACTTCTCCTTCGTTACAATCTACATACATTACTTTTATCCTGCTTCTACATTAATCACTCTCTTCATACACGCACGTCAACCAAGAAAGTCCCTGAGTGTTAAAGTGTGTGTATAGTTGCGCTATTACTGTCTCGCAACTCTGTACGCGGTGGAGCAAGTCCTTCATCGTACGATTGTATCCGAGCTCTCAATTGCCTATTCCGAGGTCACAAACGCGCGATTGTACGACGCGATAAAAGTATTTTCACGGCTTACATTTTTTACACTATTCTAAATTTATGTTTAACGGTCCTAAAAGTTTAAACTAGTGTAACAAAGCGTCGCGAGCACTAGTAATAAAATGTATTATTGCTAAATAAGAAAACACGTTTATAATCACTTCACAGGTTACAACAGTGCTGGTAATTGTTATCATTTAGCTGAATACCAATATAATACGATGTATTTTATTGCACATTAAAACACAAATATAAAGTTTTACGAAGTACAGGTGCATGCAATAGACGGTCTTATCGCTCAAGTATTTGGTTTTATTTCAAACGAGCTATCTGACAACAATTTTATTTTGTAAACAGCACATACCTTTATTCGTACATATTATGGGTGTGGGAAACAATAAATTTAATGAAATCAATGAATATACGGACAATAAAAATATTGATAAAAAGCATGAAAGGGCAGAAAAATGAATGTAGGAACACGAGAAGAAATGCAGAATTAGAATTTTATTTTCTTATCACTGCCACTTGAACGCTCCTTTAACTCGCAATAGCCTATTCCGAGTCCGCAAACGAGACCGTACAAGGCAATAAAAACTCGAATGGGGTACAAGTTTTTATTTCGAGTTCACTAAATGGTTTTTTACTAATTTAAAATAACATGAATTTTTCTGTTATGTCTCCGCCTTATAATATACAAGAAAAAAATCCTATTATAAAATTATTGTTTATATTTTAACACTAAGGAAAACATTCTAACGTCGGAGGATAATAGACAGTTTAATAGTACGATTTACGTTATTTATAGTTTACGTACTGTTTAATACTTGGTTTTGTCCAATTTAAAGTGAATTGGGTAGCGAAAAAACATACTCGTCCATATATGTGCACAAGTAATAAAATTGTTCATTTTGAAACTATAATCATTCTATAAAGCAAAGCAAATCACATACCAATCCATATACTAAAACCCACTTATAAATTGTGAACTATTCTTTATCTCTTTTATGGGCAGTATTTTTTTATGACAATTAAAATTTCTATATTCTTCCCAATTAGTCGGTGAACATCAATGCGACTGATTATTTTCTGGACTGATCGCTCCTAAGCATCTCTGAGTAAATTTCAAAAACATTTTCCCATTGTCTTCTGTACAATAACAATGGTATACAAAAAATCAGTGTCGTTAATTTCCATTATAGCTCCCTCCTTATATTTTATTCAACCATTTCTCTATTTGATATCATATTATTCGGCTGTTCAAACACTTTTTCCTCGGGCCCCGGGTACTGCAAGAATTGATTGTATGAGGTCTGCACTGAATATTTATGAGGGTTAAGTGTGTATGCGAACTCGGTGAATGTTTAATCTATATTTGGTGGTAGGTGAAGCGACCCGCGTCGTCTCAAACCGCACGCCTAGTTTCTATGGAAGTTCCCGGAAAACCACAAGATGTAAATACGAAATAAACTCAAATAGAACATCAAATTCGATTAAATATTCTTTTCGGGTATATTATTTTATGAAATCATTAAAACGGACGCTTTAATGAAATTAAATATGAACATTTTTCGTAAGGTAACATAGCATCCCGCGACGCCATTCAGCCCGTTTCGCCCGGACTCCTTGCGGCGCGTTCATTTTTTACTGCGAGGGGAGAGACGTTCTTAATAATACAGTATATTGTTACAAAGAATAAAAGTAGCGAGCAAACTCTTTGCGTAGCTCCTAAGTCGTTTTGAAAATACTCTGCGGGTAAAAGTAAACAAAGTATTGGTTTGATAACGGGTAAATACACCGCGAATGTTTTAACTTGCAAAGCATAAAACAATATAAAGACAGCTGATTTTTTCCTTAATCTTGTTATTGTTGGCTTTGATGTTACCTATATTTATCGAATAGAAAGAATACTAACCATTGTATTTATAAACAAGCATATTTAAGGTAACTATTGGAGGTTCATTTAGTACGAGTATATAGGCACAAAATACTGCTCTGTTGTACAAACAGTAAAAGGGTTGACTTTACTGTAGGACAGATATTTAAATCAGTATGATGATTTCGTGACTATGTAATTAACCAAACACAGTCGAGATGAGGTCACTACGACGAATATGCGGCTTCCTACTCGTCGACCAATAATGATTATACAGGTGTATGGAGGATGCTTTGTGTGAAAAAGAGTGTTGATGTATAGATTAGAAACGGCATGATTCAAACGTTAAAACATGCATAAGGATGTAGATGAAAAAATCACAAAGCAGGCATACGATGTAAATATTAATGGATCCGTTATATAAGCAAATAATTATAATAAACTAAACAAAAACAGCAGCAAAAGCAGTGTGATGAAAAAACATGAAAATGACAATGGCTAGAGATCTAATAGTAAGAAGCTGAGATTGAAATATGAAAACAATTATTCAAGCACAAATTGATGGATAATTATTGTGTATGTCATAATCAACAGGATTATTTTAAGTAAGTAACAAAATGTGAAGGCTAATAAAGGTGCCTTTATTATGTGTTTAGGTTTTCATATAACATTTCGATCATAAATAGCTATAATAAAATATCAATTCAAACGATGAATATCCAAAAATACACACTGTATGGATAGGTATGCATAGTTGTGTTTGCCAGAAAATAACGAATGTGAGCCAAGCGAAAAATATATTTGTAGAATAGTTTATCGTTATAAGATTTTGCAAAAAACAAAGCACTTAAATAGGTATGACGCTAAATAAGACTTAACAATTCATCAGGCGGTCAGGCAGTCAAGCGACATAAATATTCATAGTATAAATGTTGATATAAAATATGTATTAAATCAGTACTGGGGGTAAACTTGCTACTAGAATAGAACTACCTTGCAACCATCAACGAGCGAAATGGACAGAGGAACATAAAAAGGGACTATTTAAAGTAAATTGGTGGGTACTCATTTAATCTACTAAGCATGATGATTCTCCGGGAGAAACACATTTTATTCCTCGCGGTAATGGTGGTGTATGTGTATGTACTTATATATGTTAAATGTACATGAATTCGATGTGAGGAGGTGTTTTCAAAAGTTTTTTTAGTCTTGTTTAACAAGTTCTCAGTTTACCGGAGTCATAATGAGTATATGTAAAAAGAAGCGAAAACAATACAATGAGCTGGAGCGTACCTGAGGCGTGGTGCGGGTGCGGTGCGCGGTACACGTGGTGCGCGTCCCGCTCGGGCGCGCGGTCCAGCTGCGCGCGCACCACGCTCGGCCGCTCCGTGCCCGCGTCGCGCACGACCGCGCGGCTCGTGTTCGTGCGCCGCACGCCTGCAACGCCACGTGCCTTACTTCATGCCATTCAACATACCATCCACCATGTCACATAGTGCGACTTCAGGGGGTTCCACGCTTCATCTTAGGAGCCCAACGCAATCTCATTTACCCGTGGTGCACCCTGATGTACAATAGATAAGGCTCTGGTGACCGACTGGTTGCGGTATAGCGGAGCCTGTCAAAAAAGCTAAATGCCTTAGACACTGACAAGCAGCAACGTAGATGATGTGGGAAGATATGCTTTGCGATCCCCAACCCGCATGCGCAGCGTGAAAATTATTCGTATGTGCAATACCTCCTCTGTGAACGCCTAGATCCAGCAGTGAACGAGGACAGACTAATAATTTTGAGAGTAATGTTACTGCTAAGTGTGATATAGAAAATATTTGGTCTGATACATCAGAGGGTAATAAGTAATGTCACATACCCACTGTAATGTATGTATTTGTTTTTTGAGCATCAACAAAATTAGCGGTGCAGGATATGTGGGCCAATTTTTAGTTTTCGGTTACAGAAGGCCAACATAAAATCCGCAAACAAGCACGTAGTAACGCTGCTGTATCAGAGGACTATAGGTACTCTATTTAATTTATTTCATGAATAAATTGATATCATTTCAATAATATGAGTATCTCGCAAAATCACCGAAACCTACTTGACCTTAGAAAAGAAGAAAGTTTAATTAAATGGACTGAAACTCGATAAATGTCTGTTTAACTACCTACGCTTTTAACTCATAATTACCAACTATTCGAATAATGTACCTTTTTATTTCGCCACATTTCTAACGAGCAAATTGCGCTGTTCTTGTTTCCAGTTTTCCAGATGAGAACAGAAACCTTCCACTCACTCATTTCAAGTAATTACTTTCAAGAGTACCGTAGCAGATTATTTATTAAAGCGGATTCATTTGTTACAATACTTTCTTTATGCTCGAGGAAGGTTTTATTATTTCATGTCGGATATGCGAGAGTATCCCCCGCATTTTCATTTTATGATTACTATCCACTTTCTGTTTTTATAGTTAAATAATTGTGACGTAATTATACAGTGCTTGGCAGCATCATACTTAAACTTACATAGTTTTAATGTTATTATATAAAGTAAATATAATACGAAGCTTCTATTTATTACATACGTTGTGTATGAAGTGATCTTAAAACAATTTTTTAATTGCTTTCTAACGACATACGTACTCATTATTTGGATTATTATAATATGACTTGTGGGGAGTAAGGGGTTCCAACCACCATCTCAGGAGCCCAAGGCAACCTCACCTACACGTGGGGCACCCTGCTATGACAGACGAGGGTCTGGCGACCGGCTCATTGCGGTATAACGCAGCCTAAATAGGCACGGCTAAATGCTCTGGCCCCCGATGGTCAGAAGCGTCGGCGGTGCGAAAAGCCGTGCCCTGCGATCTCCAACCCCCATGCCCAGCGTGGAGATTACGGGCATGAGCCCCCTTTTGGAGAGGCCCTTGTCCAGCAGTGGACTGAAGTAGGATGATGATGAATTGGACTCGTAAACATAATAGATCTAACATCACGCTTATATCTCCTTGTTGGGGTAGGCAAAGAAGTGTAGTACATTCCTACGTTTCTCAAGTTACGTGACTCTCGCACCATGGACTAGGGTGTAAGTATATTGCCAAGCACTGTACACAAATCCAGATTTCGACCTGCCACTAGGAATATCAAGTTAGAAAAACCCGATAGTAGCCGACCTGGACATCGAACCCAAGACATTATTTATTTTTAGTAAAACTTATCAATAAAGATTGATATTATTATTATTGATCTGAAAAAAAGCGATTTAAAATAGGCAGCGCGCTAAACCTTATTTCCACCACGGCTCTTGTAGGTGCCCACGAGCGTTAAGCTCTGATAAACGATACGCGGCATGAAGTGGTAGGTGAATGAGTAGAGGCATATACATATAGTCACAGTAAAATTAAAATTGATGATACTGCAGCATCGTAAGCACATATATTTTGCAACAGAAATCGACGCGAAAAATCGACGATGACAAGGGATAATGGCGCGCGATAACTATATAAATAGCATGCACTTTTAGGACAGTTCGTAACAAACATTTAAATTCTACAGTAATTACTAATGCAATTGTTCGAAATAATAAAGTAACAATGCTACCAATAGACCCTAATGATTTCAAATATAGGTACTTACATTCCATAACACTAACATTAATAATACCTACGAATAATGTAGCGGATAGGCCAACATTTACATTATGGTTTGTATAAATAGTTTAATATTAATTGTTTAATGGACTATAATCAATGCTTTGTTATCTATCCTATGCTATAGCTATTAAATAAATAATAGTACTTAAAATGTACATATACCTGGCAAAGGTAGCGCTGGCAATACTTCTCGTTCAATTATATTTGGCCGAGTACGTAAATTGCAAATTTGCAGAATTAGAAACGTACTATACGTGAAATCTGTTCCAAAGATGACGTACAAACTTAGAAAGATACGGGACGTATTGCTAATATCACGCTCCAATAATACTGTTGGCATGTACTAACTTGATGTATCTAATGAGCTTACTTAATAAACTTACTTTCTTTGTTGGCGTTACTCTTCATTTCGGTAGCCTTTGGTGACGTTGACGGCATTGGAATCTCTGCAGAAAACACAAAACAGTTAATTTAATTAGTAACAAGAGGATTGTAGACAGACCGATCAGACTTCCTTCGCTATCCAATGCCTCGAGGCTTAAAGGAATCTAGTTATCTGACAACAGAATAACGTAATTTGAGATCTTAATGCGACTCTAAAATTGTATTTGTGTAGATATTTCAGCTAGTTTCAATATAGTGTTCAAAATAGAAAGCTTCTAGTGTAGACTTTACTCCTTCCCTTTGTATTAAATAGCAAATGTTATGTAACTAGTATCAAAATATATAAATCTAAATATCGCAGAATCGTATAAAATTGACAAATGGTAATTGATGTTTCGAAATTTCCTTCATAAAAACTAAATTTAAAATAAGCAAAGCTAGCACCCTCGCAACCTACAGAACTTCATGCTTATTCCAATACTAGTAAACACTTAAGTGAGAGTCCTAGCTCTACCTAGATATCTTTATCTATGTGAGAAGACAGAGAACAATATACGCAGTCAAGATGAGGTAGGTACGCGGCACATGTAAGTAGATACTCGCCGACCGCGTTCGTAATATAAGATATCGAGAAAGCTTCGTGGGAAAGGGAGCATGGGTGCGAAAGTCATAAAGGGCCATGCTCCGATGCAGGTGCCAAGGGAGACCAAAACCAAGACCATGATAGAAAATTTCGAAGTCTCGAAAAATGGCATGGATGTATGAAATTAAAAGAAGCAGGTCATGTCCCCAAATATGAAGAAATTTAACCCTAGGTGGTCTACGACTACTCCGTAAGGAATCTAGCGTGATGATAAAACAGTAAATAGGAAATTAAAAATAAATAGGTTCGTTTCAACCTCGCATTGAGTACGAGCACGCTGTGCACATCATTTTTCTATAAGAGATTAAATAAAAATAAAAGTTTCAATAAGAAGTAGAAGAACCATCCTTACCGTACAATCTAATAGAGCCTTCTGTTTCTCCGAGGGAGTTTTTCGAAATACAGCGATAGTTCCCAAAATCGCCGCCCTGAAGATTGCGTACCGTCAATTTCATGTGAGCCCTATAGAAATTTCATAATTATAATAACTGTCTTCCGTTTAGTATTCGTCGGGCTCAGTTGTTAGATGTCCCTAAAACTGAGGTTAATTATCATTATTTGGATAGGTGTAGCATTTTTCCTTTCCATACAATCCCAAATTATACTTGTGATCATAGTAAGATTATCTATTACTGGTCATTTTAACCGTAGTACACTCTTATCTCTGCTAATAATTTACATCTCTTCTACTTAAAGGATGCTTGTGAAGAGATCGCTCTGATAGCCATAAGACCACCTTTTGTATACCTAGCATTGGTGTTCATACAAGTTATTTTTTACTGGTGTACAAATAAAGAGTATTACTATTATTAAAATCCATTTTGCAATGCCAAACGAACAATTATATACATAGAGAACAAGTATAAACAAATGGTACAGAAAAACGTGATGCGAAATGTTTCTTTCAATGAAGAATCAGCGACGAGAAGACAGTACGTAAAAGAGTTTGTATCGAGCTTGAAAACGTCCAAGAGTTTCAAAAAGAAAATGTTACTTGAGATTTTTTACGGTCATTACTCTCCGAAATAAAAATTTTCAGCGCTCTTTTCGCCCGTGTTTTACATTACCACAGAGCTTAGTGGTTCGTGTCGCCCCGAGACCAAGAAATTACAGTGTTCAAAGCTTTGAGATGTACGAATTATATAAAATTTGGCATTAAACATCAACTCGACTTCAATTCGAGGGAAAATTGTCAAAGCTATTTTAAATCTGTGTTTTATTCCTTTTGTGCTTGATTATGCTAATTTACCTGTTCTAATTTCTCGAAAAATTAGACAAAGAGAGCGCTTTAAGCTACTCAGTCATATTTTTATATCATTGTGTAGAATCTTTCTTTACACCCTTCTCTTTCACTCTCTTTAAGTGATACACGGACCCTTATGCTAAAGAAATGATACAGTATATGAGGAGCTTTACGCCTCTGAAGATTCATACAATAATGGGCAATGCATAATATATCGAGATTACGTCGACGCCGGAGTATTTACTCAGCTCTGCTCACTTAGTATTAATTGTACGTAACACTGTGTGTTCACTCATATGTAAAGGACCTCAGTTGTAGCGAAATATGTAATATCCATACACGTATATATATTATCCTTGTTATATTATACCGTTCGGTGAAACATTCCATCTACTATGCCTAATCATAATATTCCCCGAGTTTATATTAGCTAAAGCTCTTTAGACTAATACACACCGATTCTCTACTCCATCCAAGCACCGCTTATACATAAAAAAAACTTAACTTCACGCCTGTAATCCCCGAAGAGGTAGGCAGAGGAAAGCAGAACACTCCCACGTTTCACCCGTTACGTTTACGTCCCACTATGGAATAGGTGGTGAGCCTATTGCCATGCATCG